>JAXGGA010002468.1:0-121738 GCA_038373865.1 Uloborus plumipes | reverse complement strand
ATGAAGGAAACATACGGAGATTTAAAAGTTTTATTCGATAAAATTTTAGTAAAACACGCATCATGGGATAATTATTTAAGGCTGAACCAAAAATTAAAAGAACATGAATTGACTTTTTGATTTTTATACAATATTGTCTTCTTCTCTGAGACTGAGACGGCAGTGGAAAGAAAAATTAAATAAATAAATAAATAAACTGATGGACTTATTATTCTACCGTCCTTTCATACTAAATTAGGTCTTTTCAAAAACATCTTAAAGACTATTGAGTGGTAACACTGGCGATGGATTTTAATACTTTAAGTCAGAATTTCTACTTATTGTTGATGTAAAGCTCAAAAAACTCGTCCCCCCCGCCCCCACATTGTTCAAGTGAGCAAATGATTGTCGATCATTGCTAGACTTTTATGAGAGCTTTTCCTAATGTCGAATACAGAGAAATGAACAATAGCAAAACGTGTTAACATTCTTTTAGTATTAATCATGCATGTGAATATGCGCGTTTCCTTCAAACTTCAGTTGAATAATTCAAAAATTCTGTGGGTGATGGTGAAAAACTGTTTACAGATTTGAATTCAGTGCATCATTTTACTCTATGATCAGGTATTTTTTTACCATTTAACTTTTTTTTTACATTAGTGTTATTTTTCCAGTTTAAAAATATTCGGACATTTAATGTCACTTTGGGCCATCAGCAATTACGACAATTTCTACATATTTCAAAGCGCTTTCTATTTCGCAACATTACAACATTTCGATCATGCTTGTATCGCATTGAAGCATCAAAATAAAAGCAATTTAACAACTTCGAAAATTGCTTTCAAACAGTAACTTCAGAGTTATTGCTTAATGTTTGTCACAATACCAACGTTATTTTTGTAAAATATAGAGTAGAAAACTTATTTCATAACCTTGCAATTGAGTGCAGCACTATTGTTATTTATTTATTTTATTTTTTCTAATGAAATGTATTAAATTTCGGAGTTGCTCATGATTAGCTGAAAAAGCTCAAAGTTTCCATGAACGACTGTACACAACTTACATTTTGCAAACTTTAATGAACGGGATACATATACCCACTTACGAAAGTAACAGTAAATAATTCTTGGTGATTTCTTAGCATTTTTATCTCTTCTAAGTTCTCTAAACTGCATTTTTCTGGTTTTTCAGCATTTGCCTACCCGGTAAATAAGTTCTACTTGGAAAGCGGAAACATTTTGAAACGCCGAAAGAATAAAACGTGGCGAAATATTTTTTGACAGTTATGTCTTTCGTATATCAGTAAATGTCCAGTGACAAATTCTTGCGATTGAAAACTAAGTTTCTGAACAAGGAATCGAGAAATAGTGTCATTTGAAGCAAAATAATCTTTTATCTTTCCTTTGTCCCCCCCCCCCTTACTCTGTAGCTGTTTCTTTTTTTTTTTTTTTTTCACTCGGGCACTTACACTTTTAAATAGCATAATGCTTCTCAAGATTGTTTAAGAAGATATTTTTGTGAATATTTATATCAATTATTATCAAACATTAAACCATCTGCAGAAATGTTCCTTAACTTCTGAATTTCCTTTTATTATTATTTGCTTACTAACATGTTTGTTTTTACCTCACACACAACTTATCTTTGTCAACTCTGTTGAAGAAATATGGTTGTAAACAGTATTTGAAATGTTTGTTTGTTTGTTTGTTTTGTTCTGCGTTTTACTTCTTGCCATTTGCAAACCTAGATATTTGAAATGTTATTCTTCCTTTGTTAAAAAAAATTACAAAGGCTGGTATTTAGTTTTTTAACCAAATATTCAGCAGATATAAACTCGTATTTAAAAAGAACTATAACGAACATAAATGATTTAAACACAAACTTTTCTTCTTTCATTTCAGTTCCCTAACAAAGAACAGACTACAGTAAAACGCAAAATTGAAAAGCACAAAACATTTTAAGTACTGAGCAATTATTTATAAAATACCTAAGCAAAACTAATAAGTCTTAACGATATAAAACTTCACTTATATCATCGAAAATGACAACAGCATTATTAGGTTAATTTTAGTGTTTAAACAGGCCATTTAATGCACATTTAAAGTCTCGGTTTAATCTCTTAATAAGTTTCCTCGTTGTTAATTTGCTAATTTTCACATCCTCTAAGCTTTACGTAACTACTAACTCATCAATGCCTTGTTGGAATGCTCCTGTTAAGAGCTCATAAATTCTGCTAATACTTCAGGATAAGTGACACCATCGACTTAAATACATCTCAATTTGCTGATATTCTCATAATTTCTCTGAAATTATGTGGATTAGAGTTTGAGTTGCATAAATGTGAAGACACAGAAATAAATTATTATCATTAATTGAAGTATAGTATTTTACAGGAGGAACTAATATAAATGTAAAAGTAGCAAATACATTGCGTTTAACGTGTTTTAAGATGAATATGCGTTTTGCCCTTCAACTATTAAATGTTGCAACGTTGCAGCAATAAATTTGAAAGGTAGACATTCTATCAAATGGATGTGGATACTACAGTGATTATAATTAAAGCTACGATTTCAAAGTGCTCTACATTTAAACTACTTTTCTGCGCCCCATTCGACCTCTTAGCATGTGAGTCTCGGGCTATACTTTAAAAAAAATACTAGGCAGAATGACGTGATGCTTGCCAAAATAGCAGTGAGGCTATGGGCATTTGTTTGCCAAAGAAAAACAATAGTTACAAAATATTTCGATACATGACGCTGTCAAGGTTCACATTGTTGCGAGACATGCGAAGTTCTAAGACACGACACCGCAGGCATCCCAAGCAGCATCATCTCATCGGCCGATGATCGGCCGTTCATCGAAACCTGATGAAATTCTCATCGGCCGATGATCCAATGTGTCTCATCGGCCAAACAGAATCCGAGCAGCAAAATCCGATGAGTTTTGCTCGAAATACGATGAGATTGGAGCAATTTACGAGCAGAACAGTCCCGTGCCGATGAATTTCATCGGGAAACTTGATCGGAAGGATATCGTTTTCCGATGGAATATAGTTCGGCTTATTTTCATCGGGAAAGTTGATCGGAAGGATATCGCTTTCCGATGAAAAGTAGCTCATCGAAAACCGTGCTCGGATACTGATCGGAACGATGTCATCGTGCGTTACGGGATCAGTTTACGAGGAGTTCGATGATCGGCCGAGCAAAATCCGATGAGTTGATGCTACTTGGGTTAGCTGTGGTAAAAAAGCAGTGGGAAAGAACTCTTTCTGTGACCCGCAAAACGGTTTTAAGTTGTGCAATTTATGTATTCTGATTTTAAAAATCATGTGTAATCACACACATCCTTTAAAATGTTACAATCAGTCAAATATTTTTAAAAAAATGATAAAGATTGTTTTTTGCTTTCAGATATTTGTTTCAAAGTATTTCTCTATTTAATACCCATTAACTTTTTTATTTCCTTTATTCATGTTATTTACCGATTTATGTATTTATTTTTTAGCATTATCGTTCTTAAGCGCTGAAAGATAAACAAAAAAAGTCTTATAATACGTGTGTGCAATATCTTTTGACTTTCTATTTTTGATAAATATTCGTACTATTATATTTTTTCAAGTTTTCTTACAAATATTTTTCTTCAAGAAATATTTACAAGACTTTGCAAGCAAAAACATTAAAGTTTTTGAAAATTTACAAAAAAAGAAAAAAAAGCAAAAAAAAAAAAAAACATTGCACTGAAATTTCGGATACATCTTTAGAATATTTTTAAAAAGTCAAAACTCTTTTCCTTATTCTCATATGTGTAAATTCGCTCGATAATAGCCAACACGGTTGTTCTAAAATATATATTAATAAATAAAAAAATATTATATCAAGCGATTAAATAAACTAAAATACTTTATTAGAAATCCTACTCCATCACTAAATAGAAAAAAAGTAATTTAAAAAACTAAAAAAATGAAATGTCAAAAAAGAAATAAATGAACAAAGTTTTCATTGAAAATCTAGATTTAAGTACCACGGAAGGAGAAAAAAAAAGCTCTCTCTCTCTCTCGGATTTTCATGATAAATGTGGTCTTTTCTGCGACCGTCGGATTGACAATCTGGACATCACGTGTTTTTATACCGGAAGTATAATCACATCCTTTAAAATACAGTAACCCCTCGTTATATCGCGCTTTTCGGGGGACAAGAAAAAAGCGCGATATATCCGAAAGCGCGATATAACCGAAGTCATTAAAAATAGTTTTCTATCCAGCATGCAAGTAAATTATACGTGCACATACATAAAAATTCATTTATTCGAACATTAGATTTTTTTTTTCAGTCAAAAGTAACAAAAAAATATAACTTACCGCAGTTGTTGTTACAATGTGCAGGTCTTAAAAAATATGTATACAGACATAAAATTAACCTATTGTTTTGGTGAAATAAGAATCCAAAGTCGTATAGAAGAACCTTCGTTTTGTTCATTGATGACAAAATAAATGAGAAAGAGACCTTTTCTGAGCACCTTACATATTTTCTCAAAAATGGTTTCGAACTAAAAGTTTTTTTTTTGGGGGGGGGGAGACAAAAGAAAAGAGCGATATATCCGAATGAGCGATATAACTAGGCGCGATATAACGAGGGGCTACTGTAATACAATCAGTCAAATATTAAAAAAAATGATAAAGATCGTTCCTTGCTTTCAGATATGTTTCAAATTATTTCTCTATTTAATGCCCATTAACTATTTTATTTCTTTTAGTCGTGTTTATTTACCCATTTATGTATTTATATTTTAGCATTATCGTTCTTAAGCACTGAAAAAGAATTTAAAAAGTTTTATAATACGTGTGAGCAATGTTTTCCAGATTTCTATTTTTAGTAAATATTTGAATTATTATATTTTTTAGAGTTCTCTCACACATATTTTGCTTCTTCAAGAAATATTTGCTAACAAAAAGATTAAAGTTTTTGAAAATTTAAAAAGAAAAAAAAAAACATTGCACTGAAATTTCTGATACATCTTACTACTATTATACGTATATGCGAAAGTTTGTATGAATGTATGTATGGATGTATGGATGTTTGTTCCTCTTTCACGCAGAAACTACTGAATGGATTTTGATGAAACTTTTACCATAATGTAGCTTATACATCAGAATAACACATAGGCTATAATTTATAACGATATTCAAAAAAGTTCGATTGATAGCGCCTTTTCCATTCCAAATCAAGGTACATATTTCTCATAAATCAAAAGGCATTGACCAAACTAATTCAGTATTTAGTGTATCATCTCAACTCCCTGTCAAAAGCTAAAATTGCGGGCATCATTTCTTCTTTCCATACTTAATGTTCAAGGCTTTTCTCAAGTCAAATCATGAAGGGTTTTTTTCCAGCTTCATGGGAATATCCAGGTTTTTACCATGATTTGTATTTAAAACGTTTTGTAGTCTTAGTTCTGTAAGTAGAATATTTATCCTTAAGCAATGTGTTTCTTAATGTGCATTGCTGCGTGAAAATATTATTTTTTTAGAATAAATTGTATTCCTTTATTAGTAAATTGTTCACTGTATCAATTAGTTTCACAAGTTTCGTAAATTTGTCGGTCCTGCTTAATCGGATAACGGATAAACGAATAAAATATCCTGGAGCTGGATATTTCCCATGCCATAGACGCAGTGCTAAAAATTCCGCTTAATCGAATTCTCCGCTTAATCAAATAATATTTCTTGGAACCGACAGTATTCGTTTGAGCGGGGCCGACAGTATGTGTTTTAGAGTATCGGTAATGTAATCGCTTGAAGAGATTAGAAACTAATAAATGGATTGGGTTCATTATTTTCCAATTTAATGGAACTTTAAATACAACTTTACGGTATTTTTAAAAATTTGTTTGCGCTGATTCGGCGGGTACTTACAATTGGTCACTTAGAATCCAATCGAACAGGTTTCTTGCCGAATTTGCTGCAAGCATATTATAATAACTAAGATTATGGGTATTTTTTTCAACTGACGCCAGTTTTGGCGCCAAAGACTATGTAATAATACTTTACTTCTTATACGAAATAACTAAAATAAAACGATTGTTTTCTGATATTTGTAGACTGCGCCAAAATCTTAATCATCGAGTTAGTACTTCCACAGTTGAAGAAAAGTTCAGGGCTTTTTTTTTTTTTTTTTTTTTGGCCGATTCCGTACGTAGTCATTAAAAAACTTTTAAAACTTACGTCAAACGTTAAGTAATCCACGTACGAAATTAATCAAACCCCAAAACTAAAATTACCATTAATTTGTGTTTTTCGCACAAATAATTGTCAAATGCTGCCTACTAATTTCGAAATCACTTAGGACAAAAACTTTTAGCGTCGTTTCATGATCAGCAATATTTTCTCAGCATTAAATGACAAATATTCTTTGACAAAAATTACTGACTTAATAAAACTTAAGCATATTTTCATAAAATAGAGAGGGGAGCAAAATTATCCTAGGTATCCCAAAACAGTTACCGCAAATTTAGCGACATTTTAAATCGTCAAAGCGGTACGTTTTGAGTTCTTTTAGTTTAGGGAAAAAAAAGGCGATTATAAATTGTTTCTCAATATTTTTACTGGCCCAGGCAACGCCGGGTATTTTTGCTAGTTTTAGAATATTTTTAAAAAGTCGAAACACGCTTCCTTTTTCTCGTATGTGTAAATTAGCTAGCGAACAGCCAACACGGATGTTCTAAAAAATATATAAATAAATAAAAAAAATAATATGTTAAGCCATTAAATAAACTAAAATACTTTATTAGAAATCCTGTACTCCATCACTAAATAGGAAAGAGCAATTTGAAAACCAAAAAAATGAAATGTCAAAAAAAGAAAATAAATGAACAAAGTTTTCATTGAAAATCTAGATTTAAGTACCACGGAAGCGGGAAAAAAACCTCTCTCTCTCTCTCGGATTTTCATGATAAATGTGGTCTTTTCTGCGACCGTCGGATTGACAATCTGGCCATCACGTGTTTTTATACCGGAAGGCATTTCTTCTCCCTGGGATCCTAAACCCGCAAAAACGGGAGAAGGGAAAAAGACGTTATTTCGGGAAAAGATTTCTTCTTATTGATTGGAGGTTACCACTGGAAGAGGTGGGGGTTTCGATTTTCCAACGCGTGCCGTTATCTTTTCGTTGGAAGTTTGGAGTTTATTTTCTTCGGGGAGTTTTCGATTTTTAGGAAACTTTTATCGTTTGATTTATGGTGATTTAAGAGGTCGATTTGATTTTCATTTGAATTAAGAGACAAATATTTGGGTCAATTTGATTGAAATATTTGATATCATCTATCAATTTGGTTGAAGAAGTAGAATGAATTTCTTCAATTAAGTTATAATCAGTTTATTTATAGTATATTTCATTCGATGAAAGTTCATTTATAGTATATTTCATTCGATGAAAAAACACTGGATGCTGCGTCGATCTTAAAACAGGAAAAGCATAACATAAGAATTTAAAATACAGAAAAATGTAAACTTTCGTAGCGAAAGCACATATGGAGTTGGTTCGAATATTCAACAGATTTTCACGTATTCCTTAAAAAAAGAAAAAAATATCTTTAATTACCTATTTATTAGCAATTGATAAATAAAGCGTAAATGAAAAGTAAAATTTGTAATTCGTTGATGAACAAGCAAACTAGCAGCAGATAAGATCAAAATGCATAAAGCTTTTCGATCGACGGCGAAAAAGAAATGACAGACAAGCAATGCGAAGAATTAGAATGTGACATAGCCTCAGATTCTGTACCAAAAAATGGTCGTCAGGGTTTTTTTTTCAATTTTTTAGAATTTTGCTCCTTTCAAATTTTTACTTGCTCTAGTCGGCCATCCCTGCTGGGCCAGCCCCAACTAAAGGAGTTTTGGCTCTTTTCTATTTCGATGACATCGACAGCTATGTGAAACATTGTTTAGTAAACGTATTTCCATAAGAAGCATAGATCTATGGTTTGCCTATTTAAAAGAGTGCTTACCTATCAAAAGAAAAGCTTAACTCGAAAAAAAAAATCATGTCATAAAAAATACATTACAAAATATTTTTGTCAAAAATTTTTTGTTGTAATGAGCGTCGTGCATTGGAGCGCTCACCAAAACTCTTAGAAAAAGTCATTAAGTAAGCTACAAAAATAATGAAGAAATAATTTACCATGATAAGCACCTAAAAAATTTTTTTTTATTTCCCCATTATCTCCAGCAACGTTGAGGATGGCGATCAGCGTTGCAGGCCATCGTTTCATCAGAGCCCTATTTCCAGCTCCATAAAACGTTTTGCCTTGCTGTCTCATCTACAGTAGGAGTTAACGTTGAACGGAGTCATCATCTGCAAATTGTTCACCTCCAAGGTGATATTTCAGGAGACAAAACAGTCAGAAATTGATTGGGGTCTAAACTGTGCCGTGAAATGGATGCTGTAGCTCTGAAGTCGTTTTGAAAGATGACGGTCAACAGGAATTTCTACTGTGGCTGAGACAGTAACACAAATAATCTTACTCAGTTGGAATCGGGACTCCAATAGAACAATGAGATTGTTACATCAACGGTAATGGAGATTGTGTAGAAAAATAAAAATTATTTCCAAGTCACTATCATGGTAAATTATTTTTTCATTATCTTTTGCTAACTTAATTAATGACTTACCCTCGTTGTAAAATGCCACGTGCTTATGAACAAAAATTAATTTGTTTCCACAAAATAATTTATTAGCAAAAGGCATGAAAATAAATAGATGGAGGTACAATGAAAAAAAAAACGAATATTTTATTGATTTACATTAAAAGTAAATAAAGCCTAATGCAGAGAAATTTGTTAAATGAACTAGGAATCTTGGAGAGAAAAATAACATTTTCAGGATTACAATATTTTTTTTTTGTTTCATACAGTGCTTTTTTTTCAACTAGTTAGTTAATAATTAACCTTTCCTGGTGTTTAGCTGTGTATTTTTTATCTGGTTTACTGTTTAAAAACACAGGATTTCAGACAAGATTTATAGAGCAGTCGCTTATCAACCAAGATCTGACAATACAGTCATTCATAGTAACGTTGAGTCATTCTGGTTAATTGATCACCACTTCAAATTTGTATATTTAACTTTAAAAAAAACTGGAAGGTAAAAACGTGATTCTTCTCCCGATAAGATTATGAAATGAATGTTAGATCTTTATTTTATCAAAAAAAAAGAATTTTAAACAAAAGTTATCACTATTACTGGCAGTTCATTGTGTGCGCTAATAATTCTAAAGATACCATTTGAACAGTCATAGCAGCCAAAATTGAAAGCTAAAAAGAAAGACTTCTATGAGTAAAGTTAGAGAGACTTTATATGAATAAACTGAACTACAAAAATTTACCCGTAAAAGTGATTTTTGTAACACGCAGGAAAAGGACGAGACTCTGTATTAACTCTTTTGAAACAAGTTTAAAGGCTATATACTACATTGCAGGAAAAGGATCTCTTAAATTTAGCCTGCATAAGACCCGAAATTCTGTGTTTGGGAATTGAGCACTACGCGACATTTGGGAACTAAGATTATACTTATTAGAAATAAAAACTAAATAATTATTTTTAGATTGAAAGAAATATACAATAGGCATAAGTTTAATTTTTCTTTTAAATCATGATAAATATTCCTCGAAACAGGTAAAAATTATAGAACTTCGGAAATATTTTACCGCATTTTTAGTGAAATAAAAATTTTTCAAGGAAAATAAAATAAACATGTCTCAAAAACTGGGCGCAAATAATCCTCATGCACGTGTTTAAGAAGGTTCGTTTTTTATCGAGATCCTTTTACTGTAAGAATATTTCCTGGGATTTTAACCACTGAAAAATCCCTTTTTAGAGAATTTTGTTGTTTTCACGAAGTTTTCAGCGATATTTTTCCATTGGAGAGTTTCGGGAAAAGTCATCCAAGCTCGGAAGTCTCGCGAACGAATCTGGAGATTCAGCAGCTATAAAAGGCTTTTCTTTTTTTTTATTTTAGTCGTTGAAAAATCTCTTTCTACAATACGCAATATTACAAATGATAGAAATATTGTTAGGTAAAACAGGGAGTAAGGGTATGTAAAGTATAACAGGGTGTTTGCAACCGTCAAAATAAAAAAGTATTTTACTGCATTTAAGTTACACTTCTTTTATTAAAAATAATTTATTCTTCATCCAATTTCTGAAAAGACTGAAAATAACCCTAACTGGCAGGATAATTTTTAACCAGATAAATAGTTTACTTTATTTAGATTTATAATAGTCGATAATTTTGTCTAAATGCACAATCGTTTAGTTCTGTTCTTCTTTTCATTTTATTTTAACTTTTAATTTTATTTAATGGATTGCTTTGCTTAAAAATTAAGCATTGAATTTTTAATTCCAGCTATACGGTTGCGGTCCAAATTTACAGTTTATTTTCAGCATTTTGAAGAAGTATTGTGAAAGTGAGCCAAATGTTCCGTTTTATGATTATTCCGCCAAACACACGTCCATACTCCGATTTGGAAAACAAAAATCAAATTACTCATAGGACGCATTAAAATACTGTATAAATATTAACAAAAAAATAGCTTTAACTCAAGATTGCTGTTTTATGCCTGAATAAGATTTTAAAGCCTAAAATTAAATTTTCAGCTTTTAGTCAGTTTCCAAACTTTTTTAGGCTTTCGGGTTAAGTTAAAGAATGCCAACTCTTTTCCGGTGAATTTTCTCCTTTAACCGTAACATAAAATTTCCAAATTTGAAAAAAAAAAGCGATATGATATATTAAAAATCTGGAATTTTAAAGTGCTTATTAAAATAGCTTATTATTGTTTGTATCCCAAAAATAAACACTTCACAGGCAATTGAAAGCTCGTGAGAGTATGCTTGGAATAATCTTTCCCGCAAATGTTCCAGTGGAAATCAATATGCTGAAACTGCCGCTTCAGGAAGTAAATTATTCAAACACCGCTGCCAAAGAATGCCATAGAATCCTCGGCGGCGCTCGTTGCAGTGAATATGAAGAAGGCCATTGATACATATTGAAAGCAGCCCGCTGGATCTGAAGCTTTGGTACATGAGAAGAATAGGGCGCCAAAACATTTTTATAGTCCGCGCAAAATCCATTAAGTTCTCAATGGTAAAGGACAGTCGTAGGAGGTTTAGAACGGCTGTTACTGTTTTCAGATATAAGGCGAATTTACATATAATGAACTCTGTTAATATGACATGTGAGAAAGTCTAAAAATTTCTCACAGCTGGAAAGTTAATAAAATAAATATAATGCGTCTCTTTTTGTACTCAGATTATTTCTTTTTAATGCAGCATGTGGTCATTTGGCAACGTATATAATTTAGTCTCCTAAAATACCATGAGAACAAATGGAAGCTCTGTCAATGCCAATAATCAAGAAAATAGTAGATGCTACATATTAAATCAATTGTAAACATGCAAATACAACACCAACCTGATAGAACATATGCATTAATTTCTTTCTTGGCTCTTATTTTCAAGGCTAAGACGTTTTCTTTGGTTAGTGTGCTTGAAAATGCCTGCGTCTTGTTATTCTATGACAAATAAAGTTTTATTGCTAGTTAAATAGTAATACATCTTTGTTATTGTTATAAATGTTTCAGAAAATTTTATCGTAACTTATTCTGATTTCATAGTGGATGTCTTTAATGTTGGCAAGATCTTATTTTCATATATTTCTTTTAACCATAAGCGTTATTAGTCCATATAACTACGGAAAAGACAAATTTATTTAAATGTCCACTGGAGTTTAAACGAGTTTCGACTGCAAATTTTCAATTTTCTAAAAATAGTTTTGCTTTTAAAAACTTATGATTTTTGTATGCGACTGTACGGTCACGCTTGAGCCACGTACAATTCCTTTTTTGAAAAGCAAGTTGTTCCGATACGTTAGTGGTACGCAAACTTAAGAGCAGTGGGCCACATGCAGCCCAGAAAGCTGACACAGATGACTTGCTGCTTTTTCAGTGTTTCAAATTGAAAACAGTGAGTCGTCATAAATTTAAATTCAATTATTCAGAATTTTGCTTCTTTAAAACAGATGCATCAAATTAAATAAACACCAAGTAATTATTTCAAAAAATTTCCGCTGAAAATTTTGTCTTTTTAAATGTTGTTCCATGATAATTAACAAAATGTTAAATGTTTCAAAATTTTAGAAGTGTTCTGGCACGTTGGAATTATTTAAATATGAGTTGCTGCCCTCGGACTAGAAAAAAAGTCGTGCAGCACTACCTTTTTTCATGACATTACATTTAAACATATTAGAAATAAGAGATATATTTGAAATATTTCCGGGAAAAGTGCAATTATGTGCCTAGAAATGTCACACCCAACCAAATGGGTACAGCAATTGGAAACCAAGTGAATAAAATAAAACATTGCAGAGGTTTTCAGTACTTAAATTAAGGTCTCGCAGTAGATTTGGCGGTTATTGAAAGATTCCTTCATTAATACTTCAATAGTGCTATTTTTATTATTATTTTTTTTTTTTTGTCTTCATTACCTCTTACTATAATAGTACCAGCGGGTGACCGTGCTCCGCTCAAAGAAAACAGGTATCGAGGCTAACTCGAAGATTTAAATTTTCAATTGTGATTTATCAAAACAATACATGCCATAAGAAAATTTGTGAAACCATTGGTGAAAAGATAACCGGTTAAAGTGCACCATTGTAAACTATTCTAAACAAAGTTAGAGTTTGGAAAGGGAACTATTCCACACAAAGATTAAGTTTGAAAAGTCATAGGAAATAAAATGTAATTGATAATAAAAAAAACTATACAATTAAAGAAATGGTACAAAGTGAGCAGTGTAAAGATTGAAGTGTGTTGAAGTTCAATATTTTTGACAAATTTATTTAGAAAAACCAAAACCTCATGATTCCTCGTGGCCAAAAACCCCAGACCCCCAAGTTTACCGGAGTTAATTAATTCTGGGGCGATTTTCGACTTGGCAACCATTCCTCGTATTATCCCTAACGTGTACCAGGGGACCGAGCCCGCTCGGTTAAAAAAAAAGAGGTTTGTAAACTCGTGTTTTTTTCTAAAGTGCGAAGTACTTATTTAGATAAACTTGAAAAGCATTTTTGAGTCTTTGGTTGCAATTACGCATTCAAAACAGCCGTAATTTATTTTAAAAAACACAACCCTATTTAATCCATGCTCACCGTAAAATCACACCTAATTTAATTTCATTTGGCGCCGAAGGCGCGGGAGGATTTGATGCGAATGGATGCAGAGTCTCTGCTCTCCAGTACGCATTTGGTTCCAGTTGGTTTTGACTTTCACTTCACTTCACACTCCAGGTCCACCCCCCCCGTACATACCACAACTCGCTTTTTAACCGGGATGGGGCCCTGAAGAGCCCTCTGTTCATTTTTAACCAGGCCCAAGGGCCGAGTAAACCCTTGGCCCAGCACACCCCAGAGGTTTCGTTTCACTTGGAGGATTTTGTGACCACGAACATTTTTAACGTCCCCCAGCAACCATTAATGAAGGCGGTGGATCTTTGATCGGCGGCTCGATCGACCCGAGACCCTCCGGTAACGAGTCCGACGACTAACCGATTGGACAACTGCGGCCTCAAGCCCCTATTTTGACGAGGCGACGCATCAAGATTACCACTTAGGATCCAGCGCGTTTGTGAGGATTGTCTTTTCTGGCCAGTTATCGCTTTTTGGTAACTTTTTACGTAAATTAACAAAGCTTGGCAATGTCCCGAAACTTTGCTCTGGTAACCCTAATTCCTCAACAATGAAAAATGAAAGTGAAAGTTAATAAGTTGGATCCAAAGTGGTGAAACTTAAGCTTGATGCGTCGGCCTGTCTATATAGCGGCTCTACCGCTGCCCATACCCAATTCTAACTTTATTTTGATCGATCTCTTTTAAATTTCAAACCAATAACAATTCTAACATGTTGCCAAAAATTATTTGTTAAATACCATAAAAACATAAATTTAAGCTGATGTGATTAAATATGAAATCCATTGTTAGCACGCGGTTGCTATGAAACGGTAACAATAAGAGAAATCATAAAGAAAATGGCGTAGTAAGAAATCTTCTCAAACATTTAATGAATCCTATCTGTAACTCCGAAACTTTTCGACCGTAGCGCTTCAAAACCGACGCCAATCGATTCTCCGTGGCCAAAAACCCCAGACCCCCAAGTTTACCGGAGTTTATTTATTCTGGGGCGATTTTCGACATTACAAACATCTCTCGTATTATAGTATAGGATAAACTGCAACCTTCTATTGACTAATACCAACTCTGAACTAACCTGTTTTGTAATAGTCAATGAAAAAAAATATTCAGGACATTTTTTGAACAAATATTAGCAAATGTTTCGTTTTGAAAGGAAAATGAAACGGTTTGGAGCTGTTATAAAATTTGTTTTTCGTATAAGAATTCCTTAACAAAGAATTGTAAAAAATTATCTGTGAAATGTATATTTCTATAAGAAACATGCATAGATAGGTCATCCATTTGTATACTAATCAACCAATTTGCATGAGTGGGACATTTTACGCACACATTTGAACTATCATCTTTAAAAAAACATTTTTTTTAACAATTGAAAAATTACAATTTTTCGGTGTTGCTTGCGTGACTGTACGGTCACGCTTGCTGCACCCAAAAACTGTTATTTTTCAAATAGAAGAATACCTTTTAAAAAGTTGACACTTCATATTATAATACATAACAGCTCCTTATATTCGAATATATTCCACTTAATGGCTTATTCCACTTAAAGTTTGAAATTCTGGTGGTAAAATATAAATTTATGAGTAATCCTGTACAAATGGAAAATAAATAAGTATCTTTGTGCAGAAAAGAAAAATTACAATTGCAAGGTTTCATTGTACAAAACTTTCAGATTGCTGTATGCACATGTTTCAGCGTTAAAAGGAACTCTTTTTTTCAACGCAAAAGAAGTGAGCTTGTGGATGAAAAAAAGGAAAAAAAAATATTTGTTTTTGTCGAATGTCTTTTCATCCATAAGCTTATTTCTTTTTCATTTTAAAAAATGCTCCTTTTAACGTGTATGCAGTAATCTGCAAGTTCTTTGTAATAAAAACTTGTGATTTTAATTTTACTGTAAGAATGGATTGAGAAATATACAAAGATTTAATTTCCTGAAGCATTACAAAAGTAAAGCAGCGATTCATTAGAGGTAATATTTAGCATACAACAGTTCGTAATAAACTACCAGTTTTTTTAATGTAAAAGCTGAGCTAAAATAGTAAAATCAGAAACAACTCTTTTGAAACTTTCCTTTTTGAGTTCCTTTTTTATTGCAAAATTTTCATGCTCCGACTGATGTTTATTATCTTGATCCATAATCTCATATTATAATATTTTCCCTTTCGAAGCTCCCGAAAGTAGTTCACCATTTTACTGCATTTTTTGGTGAAGTTATGCTTCTCGTGTATACTTAGATTTTTTTCCCGCCTGGAAAATAAACATTCCTTGGAGCTTTTTTGAAAGAACATTTTTTTTTCCTTTCTCGATTTAGAATTTTCTTCTTTCATTCCGAGCGAAAGTTGCAATGGATTTATTTCTTAAAAGTGAGCAGTCAACTGTAGAACAAAAATAATTTTAGGGCTGAGTTGACTTTTAAACCGAAGAGATAAATTTGAATTGCAAAAGAACACTTTTCAAAATAATGGCAAATTGCAATACGAGTGAGAAAAAAAGTTTTGAAGATAAATCGGTTGGTACAAAAAAAATGTATCGATATACGCAATGTATGGCAAACAAAATTTATACCGATCATTGAAAAATACATTGTTAGAAATTGTTGTATTTAATATATTTTTTTTCGTATTCACAAGTGATGTCATGTGAAAAATTCCAGCCAAATCTCTTGAAAGATCCATTTAAGCATAAATGCCATTGCAACCGTCAACTTTTTAGAAATATATTTTATTCTTAGATGCAATCCTCAATAAATAACTCATTTGCTAGAGTAACTATACTCAGTATAAAGTCAAGGAGAAGTGTAAATAGATAACAGAACAAAAAGACAAGCATCGAAATAATAACTGCTACACTAATTAAATCAAACAAGGTTTAAGCTTAAAATATGATTGAAATAGAAGAATAACGTAAATAAAGTGCAAATTGCCAAGGAAATACATATGGCTTTTTCAAGGCTACAATTGAAAGGGAAAGTTCAACAGTGCAAAAATGCTCAACACACTAAAAAATATATATATTACTTCTTCTATCGAAGCTACCTATAATTATGCACATTTAGCCATGATAATACATATTCCCAAGTAGCACACTTAATTTTTTAAAGGTTGTAAAATGGTTATTAACGTTGTAACAACCGCTTAAAAACGTTTATAAAACGTTCAAAGGTTATTTGTGCTACCTGAGTAGTAGTAGATTCGTCTAATTAGGTTAATAGTTAGGTTTGAAAACATGTTTATAAATGATAATCTAAAAAGAGGATAGCTTGTTTGTACTGCATGAGCGAGAGAGAAAAAATGGAGAATGGGGGTACCAAATGAAGTTCGTGCTTAATATCCTCAAAAATCACAGTTGAGCTATGTCCTACAGCAATGTAAGGTCCCTGCTCCACATCAGCAGAAAACGCGACCGAAACCGAAGACAGAAACCGAAAATCCGGGTACTTTCCGTAGGAACACTGTTTAATCCATTTTACGTTTCTGCTTTACGTCAATGTGGAGCAGGGCCCTAACTCTGCTTTTATTTCTCCTTGTAACTTATTTCTTCAGCTCTACATCCACCAACTCGTCCGAGAAAGCACGTGCGCATTTTAAAAATTTCAAGAGTCGCCCTTGCCGGTTTTAAAGCATCATAAACTGCACTAAAATATCAGAACATTGCTGCAGTGGTTGCAAAATACATGGCCACCACCATGAACAAGGAATAGGTAGGAAATTTAGGATTTAGATATTTCTGAAATATGTTTTCGAGTGATAAGAAGAATAAAGGGTTTAGTTCTCTTTGCAACTTCGTCAGTTGTAAAATTTTGGAAAAAGAAAAAAAGTAGTACATCCTTTTATGAGTTGCATTTTGCACTTCACAGAGAAAACTCACAAATGACGTTATAAAGATCACAACACATAAATGTAACACAAAAACAAAGAAAAAAAAGTGGAAATAAATAAACATGAGACTCAATGTTATTTCCATACCCTCTCATTAAATACAGTTAAGCATTTAAATGCTTTTTCTGCACATCTTGCTAGTGTTACGAAAAGAAAAAATGTAACACAATTCGTTCACAGCTAAATAATTGTTCTATCTTTTTGCACCAATTCAATAATTTATCCGGAACTATCCACATTGTTTACTTCGCAGTGTTTCAAATAAACTTCTCTAAAATGTAACTATGTCTAAAAATATGTTCATTTTATGCACAATACGGCGAGGAAAATGATACAAGTAATTGGTTAGGCACGTGGTTAAAGTCAACGGTTTTGCTTATCTGTCGTTAGCTCTCTTTTCTCATTTATTTCTGTTTTGCGTCCATGTGTGCTTATGACCTTTTTGGCTATTTTTTCAGCAAATTACTATCTCCCCATTGACTAGCAAGGTTGTGTAAAAGTATGCTGCTTTCTAACAGCAACATAACTGGGTTTTTTTCTGTTCACTATTCTTAAGTGAATGCTGAAAAAAAAATACATTGTCTTCATGTCTTCTGTTTATTACTCATTCTTTGACGTTTACTAGAATTTACTGTCATTGCACAAAGAGAGAGACTTTTTTACGTACTTTTGTAGATTGTTGTCCTACACTTATGCTCTTTTTAGGGATAATGATCCTTAAAAACGCCTGTAAAGTAATTCAACAACAGAACGACAGAAGGGTGTCATTGCTATAACCTAGGATAGTATAACCTGTTATCTCTTTAGAGGATACTTTTTCCGCAATTGAATCTTCTTGTTTTCTTTCATGCCATTAAAAGACTTATCACGGCCCGTCAACGGGAAATTATTTCCAACTTAGTAAAAGAAAATAATAGCGTTTCTTTATTGAATAATTTAAGTGAATCATCTTAATCTGCTGGTGTTGCAAATTTTAGTATTAAAAACGGACATGATTATCCTAGGAACCATGTGCATAGATTTGGACTGGTGAACTGTCCAACTTGACCACTATTCGTAACTTTTTCGTAACTCACATTTGTAGTGACCTATAAGGCTTCTGTCCTGAAATTTGCAATGTGGTTGCTGATGATTTTAATCGTTCTAGATGATTTTCGAACTATATTTGGCAGCCCAACATGGACAGTGAGCATTTATACCAAGGTAGGTGGAGGATAAAAATGATACTTCTGCATCAGAATGATTTATTTTCTTTTCTACTGCTTTCACCGTCTTTTGACAAGAGAGGACGACTTGCCAAGTTTCTGTAAGTTCTGAGATTTTGTGCAGGATATTTTTGAAACTAAAAACATTCTTCATAATCAGCATATGATTGTTCCATTGGAAATATCATTGCAAACTGCCCACAAAGAATTTTCTAGTGAAAGCATAAAATATATCCCAAAATGATAGAAAATGTGTTCGTTTTGCCCAGTTAAGCTAATCTTGATCAAAGCTAAATGTCTTTTGTAGCTGAGGCTCCTCCTTTTCCTTGTTGGTTATTCTTTTCTGTGAATCGATAAAATCATTTAGGTTAAGGGCTTTTGTTAAGCATATGCTGATTTTTCAAGAACCTCATTGTCCGAAATGTAATCAATAAGCTTAATGATTCCGTTAGAACTATTACCTGAAAGCTTCAAGAACGTTTTAGAGGACAAAAAGTGATGTAATTTTTAATATTGTAACTAACTATGCTAAAGAGTTAAAGCCAAAAAAATATTGATAATTTTTTTTTCAATACTTTTAACTATTAGGACAAATTCTAAAGTATTTTTTATCTTTAGTAGTAGCAAGTACATGTTGCTTCTCAGTTCTTCCTTGCAATATCGATTTTTTTATGTTTTAACGTTTCTTACAGTTTTTACAAAAAAATAAAATCTTTTGTTTCATTTATATTTATTTAAAAATTCATGTTTTTCTTACATGCTATATGTAGCTGTTTAAATGGGAGCCGAGGAGGGCGGAGGTATATGATACCCACTGAGAAACCCCGTCAGAATAAGTAATTATAAAACAAAAGGCTAAGGTTTTTAATATTTAGATATAGTTACATAAGAATTATTCAGACACCAGTATATTAATAGCAAAATAGTAGGCAGTTGAGAATTAAATATTAAGTACTAATTCTAGAAATAACTCTTATTAAATAAATGGCTTTTTTTTAATTCTGAGATATTCTTCAGTATTTACGTATTTATTTTAGATAGACAAATGGCACATGAGGAAAATATGTGCGTATATTAAGCGAATAACATTAAGTGCAATGTGTCAGGTTTGCTTCAACTTTCCCGTCAACAAATAAAATATGCTAAACAAGAGTCAAAATAAGCTCAAAAACGTGCTTTGAAAATTCAAAAAATTATCATTTTCAACAAAAACCCATCCAATCAATTAAAAATTTTAACATAATAATTATGGCATAAAATAATGCTAATTTTTCTTCTCATAAGACATCTTCGCTCGTCTAGTATATTACAGGAGACACCATAAATGAACTTTTTGCTGTCAATGCAAATAAAAAAAAGTCTTTCAACACAATTAAGATCATTATCATTTTTAAGGCTCTTAATATGTAAAAGTTTGCTGATGAAGAAAAAAAATTAACATAAAACAATAGTTCTAACAACAAGAAAAGGAAAAAAAATGAATATCAGGATATTTACGATAAAATAATAGACAAAGTGGAAGAGCACCATTAGCTTTTATCCATTAGCTTCGCCTTAAGTCATTTGAGAAAATGATGCATAATCGTATGCAGAATTTTAGACAACACACTAACCTCCCTTCGAAGCACAATTTATCAGTCTAGAATTGCAATTTGAACTTTATGTTCATTGAATAAGACTGTCTGCAAGCGTGTATGTGTTGGAGGTTCCTATGTAGTATCCTGATTCTAAAACAGAGTACTTAGAAACTGCGCTTGAAATATTTTTTTCGCGCAAAATAAGTAAATAAACTAATAAAATAACAATTAATTGAAATTTAAGTCGAAACAAATATTTCCCTTTTTTGTTAATTATGTGCTTCAGAACTGTGGTTCAGAAATGTGGTTCAGAACATTTACAGTTTTAAATTGCATAAATTATCAACTGAATGAAAAAACATGGTTAAGCTTAACAATTCTAATTAACGCGTGACATTTGGAAGTCATTTCAGTCTTAATTGAAAATCATTTCGACCGCATTCAGCTTGATTCGGTGATGAATAAACTGCGACGAACTTTCTAAAAATCAATATGAGGAAATGTGCGAACTGTTTCCTTTCGATGAAATGGACTCAGCATTAGATTTCAGTTTAATAGTTTTAAGCTCTATTTCGCTGCTTAAAATTGGATTCCATGCATGAATAATGTTCTAATAATGGATTAATATTGTTACCGTAAAGCAGATTTGTAAAATCTTTCTGTTGTTTTGGAAGTTGTTTTTCTTTTTCGATCTGGCTGTAAAGTTTCAGAAATTTCAAAAATTCTTTATAGCCTACTTTCCCGTTAAAAATAAAAGATATCCGAAAAAAGCATTAAAAGTGGCTTAACGCATCTAAAAAATGTCACCAAGACCAAAAATAAAAAAGTAAAAAAGAAATAAAAAAGAAAAATAAATATTGAAAAATTAAAAATTGTTAAGTAGAGTATTGAGATGGGGAATTTGTGTGTCGGTCTGTCTGTCTGTCCCCCCTCCTAATAACTTTTGAATGAACATTCCGATTTGAACAAACTTTTTTTTGTTGGAAAGATCTCAGCGAATACAGATCATTCCCATATTTTATTTTTCAATTTGAACAATTTTAAGTTCAACATTGTACCGTTCAAATAACCTGTCCCGCGATGCTAACTTTTTAGTGAGCAGTCCGATTTGAACAAACTTTTTTTTTGTTGGAAAGTTCTCATCAAGAATACTTCATTCCCGTATTTACAGTTCCGATTTGAACAATTTTTCGTTCACCATTGAACCGTTCAAGCAACCTTTCCCCACCTAATAACTTTTAAGTGAACCGTCCGAATTGAATAAACTTTTTTTTGCTCGAAAGATCTCGGAGAGGCTCATTCCCATACTTCGTTTTTTGATTTGAACCATTTTTTGTTCAATATTGAACCGTACAGGAAACTAAACTTAACATTAGTGCCTACGGGGAAATTTAAGTTGAATATTGATCCTGAACTTAAAGGCGAATTTCCGTTCACATATTAGTGTGTGCAATGTGCATGTGTGTGTGGGAGTAGCTAATTCTTAGCTATGAAAACCACAGAACGATTCCATGCATTACAAAATTATGTTCCTTACGCGTTTAATTAGATTTTTAACATTAAGAATTAGCTAATTTAATTCATCGAGTACGATGAAGTCAATAGTATTGTCTCACTAGTTTTAAATGTTTGTAACTTTAAATTGAACTAATTTCTATGGTTTTAACAGAACATTTACCCTTAACGTAAAAACAAACTCATATTTTAGAAAAGTAGAAAAACTGATTTTTTTCTAAAATGAAGTTTATTCTAAAACATTAAACAATTTTATGTTTACTTCCATGTGCTCTTACAAGTTTAAATTGGTATAACTCTTCTCATGTATTATACAAACTACTTGACATCATTAAATGTACCGGCAGCCCATTTACAACATCCGGGTACTTTCGTCATGGTCAGGAACTCATCAGTCTGGAATATTTAATAACCAAGCTAGAGGCAGGTGTCATCTCATTGCAGATCAGAGTACCAACACAAACTGGTTGCTAAAGTAAATTCAGCACACCAAAAAAGATCAACAGTATTGTACTGTTTTTCACCCAAGTTTTGCCTTCAATTGACGAGTTGAGCAGCACTAACAGGACCGCCGAGAGCCAAGGCGGGATCCTTGTCAGTTTGATCGGTTGCCCCCCCCCCCTCGCCTTGTAAAACCTCTAAAATTTATACTACTCCGACTCCAAGAGGGGTTTCTGGTTGCCGATATGGCTGACATGACTTTTCTGCTTTATTTAATGTCAAAATTAGCACAAAAGTTTCTGGAACAAGCCTTATAAAGTCCTGAAGGTAAGCATTGCGTATGGTTTAAGTGCAAAAGTCCAATTCCTCATCTCACCAGTCCAAGATTAAACATTATGAATTTTCCAGGTTTAAAAATCTAGTTGACAATTCCCTACTATCCTTATATAGTTTGCATTTGCCAAAAAAGAGTCAATTGAAAGTTAACAATCGGTTGAGAGTTCTTCATTTTAAAATTCCTCTTCAAAACTGCTCTCCAACTAAAGCTCTTTTCCTCTTGCTATTTTCTTTTATTTCACTCTGTTCTCCGGCATCAAATAAGCTCAGTTCAAGCGTTAACAAAAGCCAGAAAGTCTTGTGGTAGCAAATTTCCTTCAAGCAGATAAGATTCACTGCGATATCAAAATCGAATATCCGACCACACTCCGTGCGATCAATATGGGGAACTCTTTTTCTCAAATAAGTTCTCTAACGCGGACCGAGTTGTCTGGAGAATGAATCGCCACTTTGAAATAAAGGCTGCGTGCTGACTGGCCTGTCAGCATTTGATTTCACAAAAGCTATTTCTCGCAGAATCCAAAACGGCAGAGCAGCACTCATTTTATAACTTGAGAAAGTTTTATTTGTTCTCAAATATAGTAGTGGTGGAGTATGGATTAAATAAATCTATCAATTTGGATAATTTGCTCAAATTTATGCCCAATAATTTTTTTTTCTCAAATTTAGTGTACATTTATACGGAAAAATAAGCAAAGAAAAATATTTTGTAGGCACTTTAGTAGTATTCATTTAGAAATAAATAAGAGAAAACAGCTCAAAAGGCCTTTTTTTTTCTTTCGAGTAAATACATTTTTTCTATAACTATGACACATATATAATCGACTTTAACTTTGAACCCTTCATACTTTTCTCTTGTAAAAAAAAAAAAAACCTATTTGTTAATATAAAAGCGATTTGGAATACATTCATTAAATTGCTGGAATATTTAGTTACATTTTAATAAATACCAGTTAGTAAATAAATTCAACTCGATATTTTAAGCAATTCTGACTGATACAAGCTCCAAGATCGTGAACGATGACAAATTTATTTCCAGGGTGTTTTGGGCCAGTCGGGAGTACTCTCGAGCACAGACTATCAAAGTGAAACGAGCAGCTCCCAAAAGTATAATCATTCCGAAGCAATTTAGAAGAGACTTCTTAACCGCTTTTGTCAGAACAAACTTCAACATCGTTTTAACGGAGCAAAAATTATCGTCAGAGGTGCTATTACACAGGTCGAGTCAAATGTTTTAAACAAAACAAAAGCTTATAAAGCAGTAACAATTTCCATTCACCATCATTTAAACTGTATGTCCATTCCTAAACCGCAGATATGTTACTACCTCAGAATCAAAGATAAAACTGACTCAAAACCCTAAGAAATAAATCTCAAAGTGTCAATAGGGAAGTTTTTGATTTTTTAATTTTATTTTTAAATAATAGAGTAACACGCGAATGTCATCTTTGAAAAAAGATTTTCGGTACCAGAAGCAGTTCTTTTTTAAGCAATTTTCATAATTTAAGCAATGGTAACGTCACAGGGCTGGTATATTTTACGCTCTTCGACAGCGAAGTGCCCAGCTTTAGTGAGAAACTTTGCGATCGGCTCAAACGAAAACCGGTTTACCCTGCTATCTTAACGTTGCTCCCCAGCTTTGCCGACAAAAAGCAAAAGTCGCAAAGTAATGGCTCTAAAAATTTAAATACGGTTTTCGCGCAAAAAGTTTAAACCAATCATCGCTGACAGGTTATTAGACTGCCCTTTGACAAATTTTATTTCCATAGTGAATTAATAGACAAACTTCTTGACAACGGAAGGAAATATAACTTTGCAATGAAAAGATAGTATAGCTGCAATACAATTTTTGCGGGTGAAAGGATGAAATTAGAGCCGTTCCACGTCACTGTTTTCGTTTTCGATGCACTCTTTTTTTGAGCAAAAGTTTTTTTTTTTTTTTAATTTCATTAAAAATCAATCATTGTGTTTTAAAATTCGGCAATGATGAAGTTTTGCATTTTGTATGTCTCTTAACAATATTTAGTAGTCAAAGTTGGAATATTTAATAGGTAGAAACTTCCCTTTTATTCTCTTTATCTAAATTTATTTCCCCGAAGAAGGGCACTGCTGGAATAGTCGAGAATGATTGATAAAAGTCTGGAAGTTACTGTCTTGGAGACGAATTTCGAGATCAGTTACCTTCCATCTAGTAATATATATCGTCAAATTCAACTCCAAACATTCAATTCAATTCCAGTGTCAGTCTAGCATTGTTGTCAAAAACTTTGTAGAACCCTATGTTAAACCGTAGGTGGCATTTTCTATTGCCAATATTTATAAAACTTTTTTCTGCTTGCATTCTTGTTTCGACAGGATTCGGATTTAAAAGTACTTCACTGTTCACTAATAAGCTTAACGACTGAGTTGGCAACAATTTGGCGAAATTTCACCAGACTTAGCTGTCACTTGGAGATGCATTATCGAATTCGTGGTCAAAAATGAAATAGTAAATTCATCATCAGCTTGGCGCTACTGGATACGTTTCTGTTAAAGGAATTATATTTACTTCAAATTATAACGTAGCAGCTAATACTGCCAAAGAGAAGAGGGGTTACAAAGCTGTTGATGAATAAATTTCCTTCAAGATAACCAGATTATAAAATATTTTTGGGGACAATCAAAGTCAAAACCGTTTTTCAATGAAAACTTTGTACGATTCTTTTTATGCATATTTATGTTGAACATTCATCAATTAATGTTTAGTCGGAAAATGAGCCTTGATTCCAGTAAATTTAATATTTCTTTTTCATCTACACATCTACACACTAATTTTTGTACTTTTCTCTGTGACTGTTCATTAAGTTGATTGTATTTTAACCACAGTCAATTATATGGAGGTCTCTACATTAAAAGGGAATATAGGACTTGAAAAAATGTCTCTTAAATAGATAGTTCTTTATTCAGAGCTGTCCTTTAAGAAAGAATTACTGTACTAGGTTTTTATATAAGTATTTTTAAGTAAGTACTATAGTTTAATGTTAGTTGTATACATTGCTTATAAAAAGAGGAACTTTCTTTAAAAAAAAACATTAATTGCATTCTCATGTGAAAAGCACAATTTTTCTTTATGTTCATTTAATTGCATTTACACGATTCTTTTGTTTAGAGATACATGACCACTATACTACTACCTATTCTAAGTTTTTAAATTTTTATTTCCATTTTAAAATGAAAGGTATGTGGCTGATCATCCATAAAAAATACACAGTCCAGTCACATTAATGTGACCACCACGTACTTTCGACGTCGACGTCAAATTACCAATCACAAAAAGCACTTGGTAGCACAATGCAGTTGGGGGTGTACAAAGGGTGTGTGAGGGCTTTGGAAACCATTTCTATCATTGGCGTAATGCAAAAACGGAGCGATTTATCCGACGTCCAAAAGGGCATGATCATTGGCTTTCGGGCCAAGGGTGGAAGCATTTCCAAAATGGCTGAGTTTTTGAGCTGTTCGCTTGCCATCGTGGTAAAAGTGTACCAAAATAGGACTGTCAAAAATTAGCGACGTGGAAAATGTGGTGCACCAGGAGCCATAGATGACAGAGGCGAACGACGGCTGCGGAGATGCGTTCGGGTTGATAGACGGGCTACCGTTGAGCAACTGACCCCCAGATGAACCAAGGGGCTACCAACATCATCTACAAAACTACTATTTAGTGGACGTTGCTGCGTCTGGGCTCCCGAAGCACAAGACTGGTTCATGCAGCTATGCTGACTACTGTCCATCGACGACGAACCCTGGAATTTGCACGCCAGTCCCGCAGCTGGACGTTTATTGAGTGACAACAGGTAGCATTTACTGATGAATCACGTTTTATGCTCCATCGGACAGATGGACGTTGGCGTATAAGGCTCTGAACCTCTGAAACCAAACACCCTCAACCATTGCCGGAACGATCCAAGCTGGAGACGGGAGCATTATGGGCTGGGGAATGTTTTCCTGGCATTCTCTGGGCTCACTCATCATTGTGGAAGGCACGATGAATTTCTACAAGTACGCATCTGTCTTTGCGGACCATACCCACCCCTATATGTGCAATGTTTTTTCTCAGGAAGATAGCATCTACCAGCAGGACAATGCGAACCCATACAGCTGCCAGTGTACGTGCGTGATTCGAAGAGCACCACAATGAGTTTACCCTTCTTCCCCGGCCAGCAAATTCTCCTGATTTAAACAGAATCGAGAATATGTAGGACCATCTCGATCGGGTTATTCGCTCCATGGATCCTCATCCGCGTAATCTAGCCCAGCTGGCCACAGCATTGGAGTCGGCATAGCTCAAACTACCAGTGAACACCTTCAGGGCCCTAAATAAATATCTTCCTGCACGTCTCGCAGCAGTCCGCTCTGCGAAAGGTGGTTTTTGAGGCTTTTGACAGGTGGTGACATTAAAGTGACTGGACTGTGTATATTATTTAACTCTGAATAAACTAATTCTATACAATTATACTCAAATCCGCTTTTGTTCGGGAAGATATGTGTTGTATAAAAACCTATAGGAGGTTTTTTTCGGTGACTTAATTCGTAGCTAAAAACCATATTGTTTACAATGCATGAAAAACAATTATTTAAACTGTATAAAAAACGTCCAACATAGAAAATAACTAACAGTTTTTTGACAATTTCGCTAAAATTGGTTTTAATATTAAAAAAAAAGCAAATTTGCACGAGGAATCTCTTTTGGTATTGAAACTAGCTTATTAATTTCAGCAATATTTTAATTTCGTGTTCAGTGCCATTTTTGTTTTATTATCTTTCGTCTGTTTTCTCCCATAAAAGGATAATTCAATCGATTTTTCTTTTAAATTCTAGATTTTTTTATCAAACAACTATTCAACATTAAAGAAACAATTGTAAAAAACAGTATAACCTTAAACACCGAATGCTTCTAAATAAATCAAAATTAATGTATCGAAAACTGCATTATCACCCTACATAACGATAAGCCATTCAATAAAAGCTCGCCTCACGAGTATTCTTTTACTGAAACTTAACGGAGCTACATTATACTCCTGCAGAACACTTCAACTTATTCTTATGATCACAATTTCGTCCATTATCCTTTGATTCTTTACTTCCAAAATGCTAACGAATTCAATGAAAAGTAGCATCTTCTTTTTACGATGAATATTTCCACACATTCTTTTCTTTTCTTTGGAAAAGTTAATATTAAGAGCGTGAATTTGTTTCTTCTTTTTTTCCTTTCAGAAGTCGTAGCTTTATTCTGTATTTTAAGCTTTCGATTCAATACTTTTTTGTATGTGACGTAAGCTTCCAGCTTCTTTTGTGTTTTTATGAATGAAAAGAGAAAAATTTCGAAGCATATTTACTTCAGTAAATTCGCTTTTCTTGAATGAATTAATTGAAAGAACGTAGTTCGTCGAACTTAAGTAACAAAGAAATGAATGAAATGTTAAATAATACATTCAAAAATAAGATTTTAGCTTTAATACTGTTCGAAAATATAACAAAAAAAAACTAAACGAGCTTATATTCCTGTACAACCAGAAGATATTGTTGCAGAGAAAGAAGCATTTCAACTCAGCCCATGGCGATATTCGACAGCGGTTCCCAACCTGGAGGTAATTACCTTCAAAGGGGTAAAGTAGGATTTTCTGAGGGGTAAAATTAAGTATTAGGACTAGATCTTTGTTCGATCCCAAAACAGGATTATAAAAAAATATGTACAGGAAATCTACCAAATCAATATCATAAATGATTCATAAAAAATAACGAATTTGAATCTCGACTTACATTGTGAACTAGCCGAAGCAACAACTATTAAACAAAATATAACTCCGCAATATCCTGTTGCAAATTGTCTTAGTTACTACTACTTGATTTCGCAACGAATTTCTAGGACACTAGTAATTTTTTTGAATCTGAATGATTAAAATTAATGCTAAAATTAGTACATATTTTCTTAATTTAAAGAAAAAAAATGAAATAGCCAATTTGTTTTTAGACAAAACACTTTTAGCGGCAATTGCTAATACAGTACCCGTTTTATGGGTAACAGCCTTTTTAGGCAGGTTTCCAAGTCTTTTTAGACACTGTTCCAAGCCTTTTTAGGCTTGGGACCACTAACCAACAAATTGCCATGCCGGTTCGTACCTACACTACCAGTGCGAGACTTATTGTAAGGTTTATGCTTATCGATGTAGGGTGAGTTCTGGTAAGTGCGTACCCTTTTTTGCAAAGTTCATGTTCTCAGGGATGCTGCTCTGTTGAAAAAGCTTGTACACTCACAATTTTTTTTTTTAGTTTTCTTTCCAGATCCTTTATTAAGATTTTCAAGCATATAATATGTAAAATAAACCATAAGCATAGGTTTTGTGACCTGGTTTATGACACCTACTCTAAGGTACGCACTTTCCCTACCTAGCGGGGTAAGTGCGTCCACCTTAAATTATGTGAATATGAGCAGGAAAAAACTTCTGGCACATATTAAATATGTTAGGTAGTTACCTTGGGATAATTCCTAATACTAGAGATCAGCACTTGCTTGCATGGATGAAACGCAATCAGTGATATTCCACGCGTCTTGCGAACAACTGTGATTTGAAGATTGAGAGAGTTGTGTCTGTGATTCTTCCTCTGTCCTTTTACTAATACCAAGTGAGCAAATGTAAGTTGTTTTTATTTAGTAATAATCACGCAAAGACAACATAGTTTATTTTGGTTAAATACATTAATCTGTCTGTGTTTAAGCCAGGGTTCGCACTTACCCCTTCTTAAATGTAAGATGAGACATGTGCGTCCAATAGCTTTGTTGTAAGTGCGTACCCCTGTGATTTTCTTTAATTCTATTTGTATGGTAGATCGTTAGGTGACCTGAGTGAACAATTCGTTTTTTTTTCTTTTTTTTTTGAATAAATACGGTTTTAAAATATTTTTCTTATTAGAATCAGCAGCAGTAAGAAAAAACACAAAATAAAGAGCAAAAAAAGAGAATAATTGATCATGATGTGATACTTGTACTTTTTTTTTCTTGTACATTCAAATAGTTTTTCACAAGGTGTTCTTTAATTTTCTTAAATATAACTTATTCATTACTCCACCTTCGTTTTTTGAATCTGTTGGTTGATTATTTAGTGTTTCACTTTATTTCATTGCTTCATTTGTCATTCTGGTTTAAATTAAGTACAGCTCATGATCGCTATTTTCAACGAAAAATTTACTAACTGATATCTAAAAGCCAATATATTTCAGAGGTAATGAATAAAATTGAAATCTTATGCCGCATTCAATGTTAATATAAATACTTGATGGAAATGACGTCGGATTTATAATCGGTTTATAAAAGAGTTATAAGCAAAATTAAAGATGAATAACGAGAGTCGTATTTTCCACGTAATGGTACACACTTGCCATATCATAATGGTACGCACTTGCTCCGCATAATAGTACGCATATGCCTCATGATAGTGGTGCGCACTTGCCCCATCATAAGGGTGCGCACTTACCCCCACCTTACTTTAAAGAAAGGGAAAGTGCGTACCGTCATATAAACACATTTTAGTTAGAGTATTTGATCAAAATACCCCATGTATGTTATTAGTTGCTATTACTTAAAAGAAACAACTTGCATTTCTTGACTTTAATTGCTTGGTATGACTACAAGAGAAACTGAAACAAAACCTTCTCAATCTTTACTTAAGAGTTTTTTTGAAGACATTTAAGTTATCCCTGATTGTGTTTCGTCTATTGAATCCAGGCCTGAATTCTACCTATTGAAATTATCATTAGACAGTTATCTAACATAGTCGATGTGTTGCAGAAGCCATTTCAAGACAGTGTTCATATAATTCCCAGTGGACGCACTTACCCCGTGGACGCACTTACCAGAACTCACCCTACTTAAGTTTTGTATCATAAAAAAATAACGGAATTTAAATCTAGGAGAGATTAAATTTTTGAAATCGCCCGTTTTTTCAGAGGACCCTGTGGTCATAGTAAAATTACATACTTCACAGATACATTACAGAATTTCTTTTAATGCAATTATTGATCACTCTTGACAATTTCAAAACTAATAATGCAATAGTGCTTTGATGAAGTATCCTGCTTGAAACGTTTCTGAAAGGATTTACATGATAAGTATAGGTCTAACTATATACCGGGAGAGCGGATTGAACGTTTATGACTTGCATGAAGCTACCTTACAATTGTCAACTATTTTCCAATTACATTTTACAAAAAATACATCTTGTTTAGCCTCGAACCAAAAAAAAAAATATTTTCTCTTTACTTAAATATCAAAATTACATCTCGTTTTGTCGTTTGAACCATTTGTAAACTCAGCAAATATTTCTCCATCATTCGAATAACATTTGTTATCACTATGTACTTAAGTATATAGTAGCTTTTCGTTTATGTATGTTAAGTAGGGTAAGTGCTCCAGTAGTCGGCCAGTCTCCAGTAGTCGGCCACAATGACATAAAACTCCTCATAAATAGTACATTTTTAATTCAAAATCAGATATGGCGCATCCACACATTCAAGTACTTATCCTCAATCATCAACCAGTGGCAGTTAAGTTTTGGGTACTTTTTTTGAATTAGTAATGAGTCATTTCATTTTGAATGGTGTGCTCATTATCCAAGATTGCGATTCTGCTTATTTTTTAGCTAAGAGGACACGTCTTCTTAAAATGGCCAATTACACTTATTAATTTAATTCTACTGTAAATTTGAGTGATTTTTATCTTAATGGAATGTCTAACCTAATGTTTCAATGAAAGAGCGAACTCCTGGTTAGGCTCGATTATTTTTTAAAGGGGTGGCCGACTACTGGGTACAGAATTCTTCTGCATTTCCAATAGTCGGCCATGGTAGGCCGACCACTGGTTCTAAGCAGTTTGGATGATTTTTCCAGCAGTCGGCCACATACTTAATGTAGCTTTTCATTCATAATAGGGGTTCATCAAATTAAAACTAAATTAATTTATTGAAATACAGCGACAATTTAACTGTTTTGAGTAAAATTCCTTTTCAAAGTTTATTTTTCTTGAAAAATAATAATTAAATTAAATGTCTTAACTTCTTTTGACTACCATTTCGACATTTTATTGCGCCTAGTGTTGTAAATTTAATTGAAAATTCTAAAAAAAAAAGATTTTTAAATACGCATACGTTGAGTTAAGATTATAAGTTTTAATACTGTCTAGCTATTATCAAATGGTGTTTTAATACTTTTTCTTATCAAATTTTATGTTAAACTAATGAAATTGGCAAAACGAGTGATTTGACTTCTATTGATACTTATTTGGCAGTTAATAAACATTCCCCAGTTATAGGAGATAAGATGCATTACTTCAATAGTCACATAGGCTCAAGTTATTTAGTGAGTGCTAAGCATGTAATTATTCTTTCTTTTGCTATTATGCTCAACTTTTTGCTTTACCAATGGTTCAAGACCCCTGTGCTCTATTTAGGATATTTGTTTCAAATGTTGGTACATTTTCACTGATGATTCTCCCCAAATGTTTGACTTCTTGAGTTTTCTTCGCTAGAGGAGTAGAATTGTGCTGAGTTAATTTCAAAACTGGTTACATTGTTGCGAACTAAATTTCGGTTTGTTTTCAAGGTTATTGCTTGTTTACTAACATTCTTTTCGAAAGGTGTGAGATTACTTTCATGACATCCAGAGTTCCATTTACTTCCTTATTTCATCTTACTTCAATTAGTTTAAAACAAATAAACTTGCTTCAGTGGAACATTCTGTACTAGATGAAGCCTTGATGGAGATTCCTTTCAGCGCATTTTTGAATGTATTTTTACTTGCATAGTTTTGGAAGCAATCATTTCTGAAACTTCAGTTTTAGTTTTCTGTTCCGTATGTTGAAATTCCGTTCTAATGAATGTGAACCAGTTAAGTGCCGACGTGATTATTGGTTATGAATTGCGTCGACTCTATTATTACGTCTTTATGTTTACATAAACAGTAAAGCAGTTTTTCATTTCTTGATTCTTTGGTCATTATCACTAAAAACTGCTGTTCACTACAAAACTATTCCTGTTTTTTTTTACTTCTAAGCAAGTACATTTTGTACATTTTATATAAACTTCGTTTATTTTGTCCCTTCTTGCATCGTTAGTAAGTGCTGCTGAAATTCTTTTCTTCAGAAGCTTTTTTTTAAAACTTTCTTTTAAGCCCAAACTACGTATACGCAATACGTAATACTTTGTTGCAACAACATTTATTTTATCTTTTATCACTTATTTCACAATACAAAGTTAAATCGTTTATTTCTGGAGATCGTCCTAAAACGGTGTCCGGGTTTAACAAGAGGAAAGGGTAGTTAATTAAACTGTGACAGATTGCGGCAGGGTGAGGGGAGGTAACAAGAAATATGAGTTTTCATATTTTGGTTCGCACAAAACCATTTTATGTAACAACTAGCGGTACCCGCACGGCTTTGCCCGTGGTATAAAACTAAAACGTCATTTGGTAACAAATTCATATCGCAGAAAGAATACTCAATTTTAGCTATAATTCAACTATAATTCCTTAATAACAATTTGGGTGTGTGTTATAGTGTGGTAGGGGAGGGTAGCTTGAATTGTGAAATATTGAGAAAAAGGGATGGAGGGGGGCCAAGTATGTTGGGGAAAAAGTGTTGCGCCATTTATACTCATACCCTTATAAAGTTTTTTTTTTTTTTTTATGTTTTAAATTATTTTCTTTTTGATATAGACATAGATATTTAGACGTTATTCAGAAAGAATACTTTTTTAGCTCGAGTTTTTAAAATAAAACTGTTTTTAGGCAGCTAAAGTAAAAACATTAATGTCCCGAGAATTCTGCGCTAATTGTACTGTCTAAAATTAATAATGGTAGATTGATAGTTAGAGAAATAAGTAAAGCACATAGTGTATCAAAAAGTACACTAACATGATTATCTACACAAGTTGAGTACCAGAGGTACCACGAAAAATATGACCAGACTAAGTATAGTGCATCGCTGCAGGCCCGTCATTTCACGTTTTTAGAGGAGGAGGGGGGGACAAAGGGTGCAAACAGAATGCAATTTCATCGGAAAAAAGCAAACACCACGCCCACTTTTTTATTAATTAACTGATTTCTCAAAACCGGGGGCGGGGGAGAACAATTGACCCCCCCCCCTCCCTCCTGACCCCCCAAATGACAAGTCTGATTCGCTGTAAGTTTCCTTTTGTTTTGTTTTTTTAATTCAACCCCCTATATTAGATAAGATCAATGAAAGTGAAGTGGCCGACTACTGGATTCAACGTGGCCGAGCACTGGATTTCTGTGGCCGACTACTGGAGCATTTACTAGTGTTGACAACAGCTTGGATTTAAACATAATTTTTTTTTTAATTTCTGAAACAGTTAGGTGATTCACTATCAGAAAGGTTCATTCTAAAGTTTTACATTGTGTTTTTTGCTGTATTGATAGCTGAAAGTTCTAGGTTAGATAAGATCCACAAAAGATCTCTTAAATGGCCGACTACTCGAGCACTTACCCTATATGTAGCTTTTCGTTTAATATTGGTTTCTCATCAGCTCGTTTTGAGAACATTAATCATAAAGGATGCTCATTGATCGAATACTTGGATGCATTTAATGCGCCATTTAGCATGTATTCTTCTTCAAGATAACCCATTCTGTGTGCTAAATGTTCCAGTTAAATATGTAATTTTCGTTTTAGCACGGAAGAGTAAATACCTAGTCAATAGTCATTTTCTGCGCAAGTATTTTCTGCGCAAACGTAAATCGGAATCATTCATCGCTGTGCTATGCACATAAATGATTTTTGAAAATGCCCTTACAGATTATCTTGAGGATTACAATATGATTTTGTGAAGTTTTCCAAATACATTACTACGGGTCATTTCTGTTTACCCTTGAAATGAACAAATTCAAGAAACTATATGTATTGTAATTATCTTCTCAAATTTCCATTATACTTTGGTATTTTAATACTTCTTTGTTGGAGTTTGGTGTGTTAAAAAAAAGATTGAAATTGATGTTAATATTGGAAAACAATCGTGTCTCGATAAGAAATTACAGTATGTATCGATATATATAATGTTACAAATCTTGTAAATAGTTGTTGTTTTTCCTGCCTTGCTTCATTTTCACTAGTTTTGGTTTTATCTGGCGACATGCTGCAAAAGTATCTGAAGATATCACTTTTATCACTTGTATACCGGCCCTGTAACACTTTGTAGTTTTTACACTTGCCCTAACTTTAACAAGCATGAAGACATTTTTCGCTTGGAGTGGTTTTTCTTTTTATTACTAGAAGTTTCGTGAATAGATTGTTTAAGTTATGAATGAACAAAATACTCCAAATTTTGCTAGAATATTGTCGAAACTTCGTTCTCGAGTATAAATAGCTGGCCTTGAACACAGTCAGTTAGTTCTTTTCAGATTTGATTTCTGGAGACTCGTTTTCATTCGCTTGGGCGAATGATTGTTTTGCTTTTGTAATTGCTTAATTACTGTACACGTTAGATACGTGGTGCTGAGTTACTGTTGAGAGTACAGTGTACTGTTTGCTACCTAATTGCTGGATGTTTAGCAATTGTGTCCTGCTCCTATTGTAAATAGTGTACATACTAGTAAATAAATTTATACTTACTTCCTCAAGATTGGAATGCTCATTTAAAGAAAGTTGAAGGTGCTACGGACTCGTTACAATGTATATACAGTTGAGATGTCTCTAAACAAGCTTTCCACAGTACGAAAGAAAATAAGAGCTTTTGTTAATTAATGTTAGGCATTAACCTTTTTTATACCATTTTTTTATTACGCTTGTGGACACCAGAATGTTGGTAAAATTAACACTTTATCTCTAAATGTGTACCCGTAATAATAGATTGATTAAATTATTCAGATTTGATTTCGTTTTTTCACTTTTTTTAATGAACACATTTTTACGATTGTATAGTCAACTTACTTGTTAAAAGACTACATAGTGAGCATCTGTTTAGCTATTTTATAATAAAAAAAGACAATAAAAGCTATATACATTAATACCTCTCCATAAGGGACACTTCACTTCACTCCTCGAGAGGCCACAGTACCTGTCATTGTTGTGACTTAACCTGATACGGCATCCTCGAGGCTTTTTATTTAACAATTATAACAATTACAATATCTAATTTTCATAAAAACATAAGACGATCACAACGAATAGTAGCACGAAGCATAAAACATTTACAACATATATTAATGACACAAAGACGTAGAATAATTGAAACATATAATTGCATGAATTTAGCGGTTTGCACTTTCTCATTAAAAATGGAGTTACACAGAAGATTGCATAAACAGTTGTACGGGTAGACGAGGAGAGTGGGATAGAGAACTTTGAGCATATGGTGAATAATTTAAAGTATGACATTTACTCCATATAGTCGGAGTTAAAAATACTAAAACACTGTGGATGAGGTCAGTAGAACATTTGACAGTGGAATGTTGCAAATACTTGCAAGCATATAGTATACAAGAAGGGGGGAAAGGGGGGGAGTACATGAAGACGGGCCGATGCAAAGAGGACTGTACTTTTGTCCCTTAAATAGAGGTGTCCCTTTTTCGTATGTTTATAAAACTGTGCCGTGTACTTAACTTAGTATAATCTATATATATAAAAGGAAGTCGTGTTAGTTACACTATTTATACCTCAAGAACGGCTGTACCGATATGGCTAAAAATTGGTGGGTAGGTTGCTTAGAGAAAGGAGACGGACATAGGCTATAATTTATGTGAGTCTGTTACATAAATAGAAAAAATGTCTTATTGACTAAGCCTTTTTACTAAGCCTTTTTTGACACCTCCATGGCTGAGCGACATAAAGCACACGTTCTGGCATGTTCCGGAACGCAGTAAACAGGTTGTAAGTTAGCGGTGCGTTGAGTGTTATTTGACTTTTTCGTTAAATACATTATGAACAACGCGTTACTTCCCTTGAAATTTATATGTGATAAGCTGTCAGAAACGATTGCTTATTCCTAGGATCCCGATGATCCCAACCGATATGCCGTTTGAATTTAAAAGACTTCAATTTCCGATTCGTCTTGCATTTGTCATGACCGTAACAAACCACAAAGCCAATCCTTAAAATTTTGTGGTTTGAATCTAGAATATCACTGTTTTTCCCATGGTCAATTATATGTGGCATGTTTACGGGTCGGAATACCATCTGCGTTGTTTCTTTTTGCGCCTGATAATAAAACAAAAAATGTTGTGCATCACAAGGTACTTTAGTGAAGAGCAACCTATGTACTAAAATACAGAAACAATATTGAATGATTAATGTAGGTACTTAATTTTTTTTGTATTTTCTAATAATAAAAAATTTAATAAATTCAAAAATTTTCTTATTTATTGTCTTTAAGGCGGAACAAAGTTCGCCAGGTCAGCTAGTAAAACAGTAACAATTCTAATTAAATATTGAAAATCTTTAATATATTCCAAATATACTTCCTTATTATTTAAATTGAAAAACAAGTATTGTATATTTTAAAAATTTAAATTTAATTAAAAGGTTACTAGAATCAAATTTTTACGATTTATAGAAATTATTTTTAAGAAATTTGTTACTTGGAGTATAAGGAAAATATTATATTGTATAAGGACCATCTAGCATGGAAACAGAAAAACAGAATAGAGAAATAATACATATAAGACTATTTCTGCAAAGTTCCAAAACCTGGTCAAAAGTAATTTTTGGATCAAATTCTAATTTTTAAGTTGGAATATTTCTGAATTTTTTAAGTAGATTCAAACCTCATTAAGTTGAACCCGCGTACAGCGAACTACCGCTAAAACGAATTACATTTCTGATCCCAGTCCTCCTGTTTGTTGTTTATTGTTCGTCGAATTAGACAAACTGTGTTTAGAACGAAATTATTGAATAGGTCCCTTGCAGTTCGTTTTAACGAGATTTGACTGTATTATGTATAAAACATTTTTAATATTTAATAGTAAATGTTAAAAACTTATATGTATTGTAAAACTATTCTGAGTTATGCAATACACTGTACACATCCTATTGTACACCTGTGTAGAAGAGACCATTATTTTGGGGCGAAATGTCTGTTCGTCCTACACTGCAAAAAAAAAGTTGTTTTTGCAGTATACTACTGGCAGCCAAGGTTCCAGTTTACCATTGTGAAATGCACAGTAATAAATTGTAAAATTGGTTGTTTTACAGTAATATACTGTAAATGACTATTTTTAAAATTTATTACTGCGAATTTTAGTTTTAAATTGGAGCCTCTGCTGACAGCATTATACAGCAAAAACAACAGTTCATTTTTTCAGTGTAGTGTCTCTTAGTGAGAAATTCTACTATAAAAACTTTTCTCACCTGAAAATTGCTCAAGTTTTCTTCGGCGTTCCATAATTTAAATTCCTCGACCCAATATTAAGCTTGGGAACTTCATTTTATAGCACAAGCTAGTTTAAATGAGCCGGTTAGGCGCAATCATTCTAATTGCACGAGGAGTTCCTATCATTCTTTTTCAATTAAAAGAGCAATATTTGCCGCATCCGCTGCCAATTAAAGCGAGTCGTAGGCCCACGTTCTTGGCCTTAATTGAAAATCATTCCTTGAAATATTCTCTAATTAGCTGAAAATAAAATTAAAATGGACCTTCTACCCATCGATTCCTGGAAAGCGAGTTCTAATGCTTATAATGAGAATAATTCCACAGCTCCTTCAGTTTTAAGACAAACTTATTAAAAATTAAATTGGGGAATATTTCTTATGTTTCTCGAAAAATATTTCAATGGAGTCCTGCAAATTGGGTCATTTATTTTATTTATTTTAAACTGTTAAATTGAAAAAATATATACACACAAATATTTCATATATCGAGTATATCGAGAAAATTCGTTGTAAAGCAAAACCAGCACAAATTCATTTTAATAAATAACATAATAGGCTACGTTAAACTTAATGCGAGTAATTAAAGTTTAAACTTTTGTTGTTGCAGTTGTTGCAACTTTTTTGTTTTCTGGTTTAGTCGTTAGTGTGCGTATGAAATTGATCCAATGACGTCTACTTTTTGATGTACCAAGTTTTATTTGCTTACCTGTATCCATTGCTTACCATTATCCAGGGTGTTTATTTTTTTTTTAATTTAACACAGCCCATTCATCCTCCAAGCACTTCAACTATGTTAGATGATCTGATGCCCGCTCTTCATATGTTTTCTATGTTAATCTGACACATTTGTTTATGATTAGTGATTAAAATGAATTTTTCAATATTTATTTACATAAATACAAATGAAACAGTGAAGAAAGAGGACACATATACCCATAAAAGCCATGTATGTATATATTTAAAACGTGATAATACAAGGGTAAGACACCCCTAAGGATTGATAGCACTCATTGATATAGTAAGCATATGTGAAAATTTTATTTAAGTGTCACGTTCAGAAATGAAATACAAATGTATTTAATCGAAGTGAAACGGAGAAGGTATTGTAAAAAATGAAAAAACACGGAGGAGTTGGAGTAAACTTTTATGTATTGGATACATTGAAAGTGTTTCATCAAAGTTTTCGAACAAAAGAATAAAATTTATAAAAATGGTATGCTAAATACCGTAAAATTTTAAGTAAGAAATGTTCACTCCAATTTTCGTAAATACATTTCTCAGAAATTTACATTATTGAAATTCAAAACTTTTCGACCCCATTTGTCTTTATAACACTACAATTAGCAATTTTGTTTAGTGCAAAATGATCAGACATATTTAGTTGTAAAAACGTCGATAAATTCTTCAAATGTATTTATTCTTGTACACTGTAAAAAATGAATGTTGTTTTTACAGAATAATACAACTAATTTTACAGCAGGTTTACAATAATAAACTGTAAAACTACTAATTTTACAGTAGTAAACTGTAAAATTGCTGGTTTATAATAATAAACTGTAAAATTGCTAGTTTACAGTTTATTACTGTGCATTTTACAGTTTCAAACTGGAACTTCTGCTGCCAGTATTACACTGTTGTTTTTACAGTATAATACAGCTAATTTTATGGTAATAAACTGTAAAATTCTAAATTTTACAGTAATAAACTGTAAAATTGCTAGTTTCATAGTAATAAACTGTAATATAGTTAGTTTTACATTTTATCACTCGTTTTTACAGTTTAAAACTGAAACCTCTGTTTTCAGCATTATATTATAAAAGCAGCAACTTATTTTTTGCAGTGTTCTTTTTATCTTGTTATCAAATATGTACTTGGAATGTTTTTATATATTTGCACTTTTTGTGTCTATAAATAAAAGTAGAAAGAATAAAATAATCAGTTACTAAGGATTTGGAACTACATACACTCTTAAAAAAGCTAAATATATTTTCCTTTTATTTTCTTTTTCCTTTTTGAGAGTACAGAAAAAAGTTTAAAACAAATTTTCGAAACCTTATTTGAAAACGATATGGAAATTAGTTTGTTACAAAAGCTTTGAACAAAATTTTAAAACTGCCTTTTCCTTTTCAGAATAATTAAAAACAAACACAAAATTTCGATTATTTTAGACAAGGAAGTTAACAAAAAACCTATGAACATCGAATGCATTTTTCAGAACAGGAACCGATGCAGATCATTTTCATTTAAAATTACTATAATTTGAATGGAGGTAAAAGTAGTTTCTGCATTTTATTTACTGTGTCTGAACGAAAAAGTTTAGGAGTAACATTTTACCTCAAAGCTTTCGTTTCTATTATGTTCATGTTTACGTTTTTGTGCATTTTATTTTGTTACATTCATTATAGGACAAAAAAAAGCTTAATTAATAAGTTTTCAGAAACGTTAAATATTTTGTCTCTACAATTATTATAATAACTGAAGTAAATAGCCGTTGAATAAAGGAAAAAAGAAGACCTAGTATTTGTTTCTTTAATAAACAAATACTAATTTAAAATTTTTCCATTACAGTCTCCTTCAATATAGAAACTCATTAAACAAGAAAAAATCCATGTTATTTGGTTAAACCACCCTTAACTAGTGAGGTTGTTTTCTTGTAACATTGGTCGATGATGTGAGGTGTATATAGTCATAACATTATATTTCTTGTACACTTCACAAATTTGGTAAATTGAAGTAGGAAAACTTAGCGATTTTTGTATTATTTATTTACATGATGAAAATTTAGAAAAATCTGTTTCTTAGGGGGTTATTTATTTTTTCTTTTAATTTTAATGAAAAGATTTTTCTTTAAGAAAGAGGGAAAGTTTGAAATTTCAAAAACACATGAAATTATTTTTCTAGCAAAATGTTTCTGTCCGTTTCTCCGTATTAACGATGAAGCTTTAAAACATTAAAAAATAAATAAAGTAAAGCATTTTTTTAAAAATAAGGATTTTTTTTGAAATGCTGTAGTAATTAGTTTTTATTTTTACATTGCCAAATTAAATACTACAGCATGCAAAATAATTTTCGATGTTCCGTATACTGGTTGATTTTTTTTTTTTTTTGTCTTATTTAACAGTGTATAGATGAAGTTCGAAAATTTTCTTTCTCGGTATGAAATTTTAATGATGTGTCGCTGTTGATTATATCTTTTACACACGACCACGCTATAGATATTGAAATTAACTTAGTGCAAGTCTTTTATGCATAAAAAGAGCATTGAATTATAATTTTAAATCAATATATATTACTTTTTCTCAAATGGTTGCGATGTACCTTTACTCTCGCCAGTGCGTAATATATCTAGCAGAATATATCTACTTATACAGTATAAATACCTATATTCGTTTTGAGAGTTCATGCAGTGGAGATTTTGAGCTTTGACAGATTTTATTTAAAATACTAGCTGCGTAGCCCGGCGTTGCACGGGCTGTAATGTAGTGAAAGCAGTTTGAGAAAACTACTCGCCACCAAGGCGACTCGCCTTTAAAGAAATGAGGAAAGTTTAAGCAGTTTACTCGCCGTCAAGGCGGCTCGCCTTTACAGTAGCGAGGAAAGTTTCAAAAAACTACTCGCCGCCAAGGCGGCTCGCCTTTAAAGTACCAAGGAAAAGTTTAATAAACTACTCCCCGCTAAAGCGGCTCGCTAAAAAGCTTTCCTGCATCAAAGAATCAATCGAATTATTTGCACATGCTTCCTCAAAAATAAAGACGATGTCAAGTAGCGCATACTTAGCACTCTCCCTAAATTACAAATAAAATTCCTTTCCAAAAACAATTATTTCCAAACCGCTTTCTTCCGGTAAAATTAATTGCAAAATTCTAAACGAAAAAGTTCTTTTAATATTTGGATCGCAGCCAGAAAAAGTCCCTTCTAAAAACAGCAATTGCAATTTTATTTAAAAACACATTTTCAAAATGGTATCTGAGAAAAAATATGTCATTAATAATTAGAATAAAAACAATTGTTAGAACTTTGTTATAACACGTATTTAAAATGACAATGGAAAAAAATAACACTCTTTCATTTTAAAAAGTTCAATTTAATTAACGTTTTAATTTAGGGCCGAATTCAAGTGAAACACCATTGCAGTAGCTTCGAGGCGATCGCATATTGCAACCGCTACTGTAAGTCGAATTCAAGTGAATTCGTTTCACTTGAATCCAAATTTTGGAATTTGCGATTGCATTGGTGAGTTGCGATCGTCCGTGTTTCACTTGAATTCCTGCCTTAAAATCGCAACGGAAAGAAATAAATATCTTGGAATTTTAAATAGTTCAATAATTTAATTAACGTTTTAATTCAAAATGGCAACGGTTAAGAAAAAATGTCTTGGAAGTTTAATCATTTATTAGGCTTAATCGCTTTAAATTTGACTACTTATTAATTGATATCTTCGCTAATTAAAATCGTATAATTATATAGATTGAAACTAATGAAGCCTGAAAAATTACCTATCTATCGGTACCTGGTTCGACTTTCAGTTCATTGGCGTTCAGGAGAAAGAAGCGTGACATAGAAAGATAGTTAGAAAGATAGTTAGAAAGATACTCAGTTTTTAATATAAGTAGATGTATACCTTGCAATGAACTTTTAAACACAAAGCAACGAACTTATAAGATTGTGTTTTAGTTCATGTCTACGTATTTAAACAATAATAAGAACAGCCGATGAAATTAAAACGCAACCGCATGTTCTTTTCGAAGTTTTTCATATTTATACATTAAAATACAATGTATAAAATTTTCATTTGAACGCCAATCTCAAACATAAAACATGAGACTCTTATTTTTAGACCACGAAAATAGCAAAATAACTTTAGGATGACGAGAACATAAACTAGTTAACGGTCGGCTTTAAATTTTATAATTGCTTCGAAATCCCTTCTATACTATTTTTGAAATTTTACTTCACGGTTGGACTGAAAGAAGAAATTTTTATGAAACTCCGCTGGCAATGATAACAAACTGCAATGACTTTTTCGCCGCAGGCACTTACAAATTAGCTCGATTTCCAAGAATTCTTACTTCATACAAGTTTGGAGTTAACCAAAGTTTCAAACAACTTTTTGGGAAGTCATTAAAAAAATTTAGTACCATTGCGGACTGCGAAGCTCTTGTGCACTTTCTTTTCAAGTAGAATTTCAACGAATGCAGGAAAAATAAATTATGAGAGTTTTATGATACTTTCAAAATCATTTCAAGAAATAAATTGTTTACAAGTTTTAGAGTAATAGGTTCAAATAAATTACACGCAACATAGTAATTTGATTTTGATGTCACAGTAAAACGCATAAAACTTTTACTTGCAAAATGTTGGGTATGAACACCAAATATGGGAAACCTTTTATTTTTATCTCGTACAACATAAATAAGCAAAAAACTAAAAATATTGAGTGCAAAATAAAATTCAAGATTCTGATATTGGGAGCGTTTTAGATTAATACCTTATAACAAAGATTTTAGCAATGAATTTTAATTTCAGGAAAAAATTTAGTTACAATTTGTTAAAGTTTGAATCAGAGGGTCTAACTGTTAAATGTGTGTAGCCTTTCAGAGTATTTTTCGTCAAGAACTGTTATAAATTAGTAATATTAGATAAGTAATGAAAATTAAAATTGTAAGAAAATATAAAACTTCCATTGCAAGATCTTAAATTAGAATAATCCTGGAAACCTTAACTGTATTTTCAATTACAGAATCATAATGTTAAACGGCACCAAGTATCTTTTTTTATAATTTTTTGAAGCCTTCTTTGGTAAAATTGTACCAAATCATAAATTAAATCCTATTCAGATATAATGATCTCTTTTAAAATACTTCAGAAACTCTCTCATTAATTTGAGACTCATTGGTGCAAACATTGAAAAAATAGATTTAAGGAGAAAATCAATATATTTTTTTCCACACATTAAGAAAGAATGTAAACTATTTCACGCGTTCACTTTCTTTTATCAAATTTGGATGAACTTATTGATTTCACATATCTCCCTAGAGGAATTTTCCATTAACATCAGTTTCTTTTGCTTAAGAAGAATCTCGTCCAATTAAAAACAGGATTAACTGATTTTGTTTTTTCTTTTTCAAAAAAAAAACAAGTAATGTACAAAAATTATAGATGTTCTCAAATTAATAAAATGTAACGAAAAGGAGAAATAATTATATGACGAATCAACTATCTATTTTAATAATGTACAGTATAATTCAATGTTTTTTTCCTAGTAACTTTATAGGATCGTTAATAAGGAAAAAATTGCATTAGTTTTAATAATTTCATTTGCCTCTGGATATTCATCAAATTAGTATTATTAATTTAACAACTAATACGTACCGTATTTCCGCGGTTGCTAAGGAATTGGGAAAAGGTCCAGATACGGCGAGTCTATTTGAATGAGGCAATGCAGATGAGCAATATTATAATTAAAAATGCATGTTAAATCTATTAAACTGTCTTGAAGCCAATAGGACCCTGCTCTTCCCCGACCTAAACTGAAATTCATTGGCTTTATTCATTCTGGCTTTATTGTATGTAATGTTTTGGTATCTTGAATAAATTTGGACACCGACTCCGACTGCCGGCTTACGAAAAGACCCTGGCATTCATTCTACGGCAGTCGGTAGGTGCACTCAGTCCCTTTAATACGAACACTCTTAAAACGAATTAGTGCTAGGACAAACTACATTTTCGATTCCCACCTTATGGTTTGTAGTGCATTGTCTTTTGGATAAGACGAACTGATTTTAAAGGGCCCTCGGTGTTCGTTTTAACGAATACTCAGAGAGAGTGCAATTTTTTCCCAAAAAGTTAACAGCCTACAAAAATATATTTAACAAATTATGTAATCTAGACAAATGTATCCTTAAAAATGGAGACGCTATTATGTTAAAATGAAGTAATCTACAAGAAAATAGTAAATTATATATTTTATACTTAACAGAAAACAAAAACTTTGGACAAAAAAACATTAAAAGTCTAAAGTTTAAAAAGCCTTTTAAGTATATTTAAAACAGACAAAATGGCGATCATTGGGACCCAGTATTTCATGCTCTCTGCGTGTAAAGACAAAAAAAAAGTACAAAGTGAGTGCAATTGGTCGTTAAAGGTTGAACGGCCTGCAAAAGGACGAACTTAATAATGCATGTGCCCTAATACAGAGCATGTCGCAAAGAAATATGACATTATTACAGTCAATTGAAGGGATCTGGTGCCAAAATGGATGGTTATGTTTGTTACGATTCAGGGGTAGAACGGAAAAGCTAGTGACAAAACAGATCGTTGAAAGTCTTAGAGCAGAACCCAATCAAGGAGCACTGAAAAGTGTGGGGAAGCAGCTTTATATTTATTTATGAGTACTTTGTTTCTTTAAAAGTTCAAAGTCTTGATTTATACTTTACGTTGTGAAAATGGACTTTTCGGTGAATTGAAGGAGCACTTTAAAAGTTCAGTTACACTTTGATGTTGAATTATTTTCTCGATGAATCTTTGTACACCCTTGATGAAGCCATTTTAGATACTTGAAAAATGTTTTTAAAGAATCGTGCTCTTTTCAAAGATTCTCTTATTGTACTCCTTTAAATAAGCAATATTTCTTTTTCATTAGAATTTTCCTAAAATTATTCCTAAATTTATTTTAAAATATACTCTTCTTTTAGCAAAAAAGAATTATTTTAATTGCATTTTACTACTGCATCCCCATACAACTCGCTGAAATTAGAGAAGTTTATGGACACTAATTAGCACTTTACGCTCAAAGCACTCTAACATGAAATTTGGGAACAACGAAAGTAAATACTGTTTCCTTCGGAAAAAAGTTCTAAGCGTTAAACAATTGAATATTGAGCAGTAACACTGGAAATTATTTGAAAATACCTTCTAAGCGTTCTGATGAGTTTTATAGAATTTACTTTTGCGTTTTTAATAAAAATAATTTTATATCGATGAAAATAATTTTATACCGATGATAATTTAATAATAAAAATTATTATTTTATACCGATACTAATTTATTGCACTTAAAATAGCAAAAAGGATTTATGATTTTATATTCCGCTTACACTAGCTTGGAACAAACACATTAGAAGTTGGATTTTTTTTTTTCAAGCAGCATCTTGAAACTAAAGATTTCTAGCAGTTTTTTCTTGATTAATTTGAATTTATTAAATATTTAAATGATCTTTGGTCAAATGTCTAAAGATAACTATCAGCTTCAAATATAATTTGAATGCATTAAACATTTTTTTTCTGATACTTAATTTCTGAGTGAAAATGCACTACTAAATTCATGAAGGAATTGTTCAAATATTCCGGTATTTTTGAGCTGGAAAATAACCATAGAATCTTTACTGTCATAAATTTAAAATATAATCAGAATTCAAAAATAGTTCTATCACAGTAATGATGAAAGCATTTAGATTATGCATTTCCATTAACTATAGTTGTACATTTTATTTCTTATTCTCTCATTTCTTTGAGCTTGGCATATAACGGAACAATTCTGTTCAGTGATGGAATTGCGTCCTATGCAATTCAATTTATTCTTATTCGACTTTCAAAAGGACGTGACAAACATTTTCTCAGATTCCGATAATGACTGTTATCGGAAATTGCACTTATATTTAGTCACTTAGCAACGTCGTAAACTTTCAATCCGTTCCAGTTAATTTTTAAATCGCATGATTGAATATAATGAATAAAAATGAAAATTATTCCAGGAAATACTTTCCTAGATTCATTCTTGTAATTTTTATGCATATTTCATGCTAAAAACTGCAGAACGATGACAGTTTTTTGTGCAGAAGAAATGATTTTTCTTCATAGAACTGTGCACGGTATTGTGATAAAGAAATTTTAGCACATTGTGATTGTTAAAGAAAATGTTTTACTAGAACTGAGTAAACATTTGCATTAAGGATTTTTCAAAAATAACTAGGCATACTATAACTAAAGGATAACACGTAATTACTTAAACTAAAGCATTTTTACTAGTTACGGATTCCGGGCTGTTGTGCCGTGGTCTGAATGGCTTTAATCCATACGTTTCGATCGCAACCGCGGCGGTCATCTTCAGTGGCTGTCGTTGATTAATTTGTCAAATTAATCATTCAGACCACGGCACAACAGCCCGGAATCTGTAACTAGTATTTACTCCGGCCGTGAAAGCCTTCATTCTTACATTAAAGCATTTTTGTTACTTTTTCGACTATTTTTTTACTCTTAGAGCTAAAATAGCCAAAATTTGGAGAGTTATAGCTGCCCTTTAAAATTCAACAACAACTCCAATTGCTCGTGACAAGAACAAAAAAAAAAAAAACATTTTTTTAAAGGTATATATTAAATAATTTTTATCTATCAAAAATATAAAAAAAATGAAAATAGAATGATAGTCTGTACTAATTAATTTGAATGAATACTTAAAGAATTATGACTTACCACTTTATTAAATTTCATTGAAATAAACTTGACTTGACCTTGCGTGATAAACTCGCGCACATTGAATGTACAATCATTTGAAGAGCAATAGTTCAGTTTAAACTTATTAGCACTCACCAATTAAGAACATGTATTTTAACAAAAAAAATGAAATACCTATCGCTTTTCTCTATTTACCAACACAAACCTCTCCTGTCGGCCACACCCCATACATCTCTGTCCAGTCCTGTTGCCAACATCTATTGAAAAGTCATTCACATATTCATAGAAGAGCGACCTGAGGCCCTGTGCCGTCAGCACACTAAGATTCTTACAATTGGCATGTCTGTTCACATTTTCTAAAACTCAGCTCTTTTTCTTTAAAAATTTTTGGACACATTATGAAAAACCTAAACCGAAAAACCAAACAAGTACTAATTTTTAAACCAACCCTTTGCTAATATGAAGCTAATACATTTTTATTTTTTTTAATTACATATAAAACTGTTTTCAGGACTAAAAAACTTGTCGGGTATTTTACTTTTTTTTTTTTTCATTTATTTATTTCAAAAGAGTGAACCAAATAAAACTTTTGGTTCTTATTTTCAACCACACCCACGTAATTTTTAATCACATTTTACATGTCTTTAGTGTTTACTTTCCCACTAGTCTCTTACAGAATAACATATTCTACTAATACAAACGTTTTTCATTACTTATTAATGATGTTCGTCATAGCATTTTCCATGAGAATCAAAGTTCTCGATAAACACCATAGTTTATATCGTTCATAGGGTGTTTGCTACAAGCGGGCATTTTTTTTTTTTTTTTTCACACAGCTGAAGAAAATTCAATAATACTGTCACCCCGCAAAAAAGAATACCGTCGGTTCCAAGAAATATTATTCGATTAAGCGGGGTATTTGTTTAAGCGGGGAACTTTGCGTCTATGGCATGGGAAATATTCGGTTCCGAGATATTTAATTCGCATAAGCGGAGTATTCGTTTATCCATTCCCCGATTAAGCGGGGCCGACAGTATTTTTAAATGACAATATTTCTTACGATTTTTGGAGAATGTGAAAACTTGATTTAAATGCTATCAAACTACCACTTCTAAATTTTATTTAACTAGAAGTATTTAAGTCTTCTTTTTAATAAAAACTTTTATAAGCAGAGAAACATTCGTTTTTTTTTCTTCCAAATTTACACTTTCCTACTTGTAGTACTCAGCCAACGATATTTTTAACATAAAATGTCTTAACTTTTTGTTCTTATCATTTCAAACTATTAAAACCCAAATTCAAGCAAAATAGAGGGAAGGGACTAGACCAATTGATCAAAATTTTTAAGCTGCTATATTTCCAATAAATTGATCTGTATCCTTAGACGACCACAAAATTCTAACATGCATTACAAAAAAAAAAAGAACAGAGTAAATCAATCACTATCCCGTACAGTTAGTTCTCTAGGCAATACTCCTGTCATAAATGTGACTTCATAGCTCCTCAAACTGCCATTGTTACTCCTTGATAATGTTCTCTCTTCCACATATTTAACCACCTAAATCAATCAATCACTCAATTCGTGGGATATACTCGTCAAAGCGTTCATGTTGCAAGGCGTGGATAAAGAATACTTTCTATCTAACTTGGTGTATCATATCAGTGTTTTTCCGAACAAATGATGCAGAAATATTGAATCCTTTTTTAAGACATTGAAAATTCCTTCATGAACTTGAAAGTATCTTTCAGTTTCCACGTGATTTATTGAAACTGTCACGACATAATCTTTCACTGGCTCATTCATCAAAAACGAATCTCATAGATGTATGCTCGCCTAAAATTTTAGGGTATTTACTTTAAAAAGTTCTCTCATTTAAGCAAGAACTTTTACTTCTAGTTGATAAATAAATCTTGAAAAAAAAATTTCATAAAAATGCGCTAAACAAAATCAATGCTTTTATTTTTGAAAAATGTTTTTGCTACCAGTTTGAAGGCAATCTTAGCTACAATAAGGGGATATTTGCCTTTAGCTCAGTTACTGACTATTCCTCTTATTCCAATTTCTTTCTATTGTCCTTGTTTAAGACTCTGATGAGTCTTAAACAAGGACAAAGATTCAGTCTCAGGATGTCATGAGCGAGCTGTGAGTAAATTTACTTATAGTTCTGCCTGTTCCCCGTCTTATGGGTTGTAACTTACTACAAATTAAAATACACTTTCTCTAAAATGGACCGTGACATGAATGAGTTCCATAAGTTCAAAATTTGTTTTATGAATTATTGGAGACATTTTTTTTATTTATTATATTTTTTCATGTTATTTAGACATCAAAATCTTAATATTTGCAAAAATGTCGGACATCTTGTCTAGAGGTCAATGATGTCTGACTGCAGATGAGGAGGTCGCGAGTTCAAATCTCGGCACAGGCATGGATGTACTTTCTTTCTCTCCTTTCCTTTTCCTTTCTGAGTATGAATGTGCTGTTGCGAAAGGTTGAGTAGCCTGTAAAGGATCCATATGATATGTGTTTCTGATTTATATTAAACTTCCACCTTGATGGTGCTCTATAAAAACAGAAGTCGTACTCTTTCTGTCTGAAATCGTGGAGCTTTGTCTTCTCAGGCTCGAGAAACATGTTGGTTTATGAGCAAACCAATCAATCACATTATCATTTTTTTTATTGTTTGCAAAATACACTAATTTCATTTTGAAAGCATCGCATATGAAATACATCGGTTGAAAACATCGTATATGAAATACATCGGTTGAAAACATTGCGCATGAAATACATTCATAGAAATATTGCTTTCACACTGCCATGCTTCTATTTTTATCCGAGATGAATTTAATTGAAGAATAAAATGTAAGCAATATCATTAGTAATTCAAAAATTTATGAGTTGATTGATAAATAAAAAGTATCATAAACAATTCTTGACAAAAAACTATATACTGCATACATATGTCCCACCAAATTACGCAAAATCTACTGAACGAATTTTTACAAAATGTGACGCACATGTTTTTTATATCATCATTTTATAGCTTTACAAATAAAATACACTTATACTCTGTATGGTCCTTAAAGGATTAGAGTATATTTTAATTGAGCACACTAAATTAAAAGCACACTGAAATAACAAAAGAAGTTGTAAAAAAGTCAAGTCTTTGAGGATAGTATAAGTCTTATACATAGAGCAATTTAAATATTATTAATTAGATAAAAGGTGTAACACTAGTAATCAAAAAGTTCCAACTAGATGATTAAAAATAACATTAAAAATAGAAATTCAAAAACAAAATAAAACTCTTGATATCGTCAGTAATTTTTGAAAAGCATGACTCGGAAGAAAAAATTATCGCAAAATCCTCCCTCCTTCGGTCCCTCCAAGGAGAAAAACGATGATAATAGTAATTATAAAAGGAAGGTGGAGAAACACGTTGAGTTTGACATGAAAGAAGAAAAAAATTAGTTCTACAGAAGCACTAATTGCATAACAGAATTAGAACTTCAAGTTTGTATCCAATTCTGTTCATCCACACGAATAAAATAACGTTAAATCCGATGAGACAAAATGTCACGCGGTGGCAGAAGTGTTGCAGCTTCCCTTTTCAAAACTCCTGTCTGAATAAAATTAATTCATTTATGCCCAAGTTTTTTTTAACATTTTTTTCAATTATTATCTGCTTAAAACTCTTACTTGGAATGGTTTACATACATTTTAGGTTTAAAATAGTTCGCCGTTGATATATTTATTAAGTTATTTAATGTCCTGTTTATGGGATATTTTGCAGATATGTGAGCAAAATACGACCTTACTTGACTTTACTTTCGCAATGTAGCATTACAGAAGGCATTTGTGATCAATGTTAAGCAAATCATTTTAAAATAGTTTGATTTTATGAAAAAAGAGTTCGCAAAAAAAATTTACTTTCTGTGGCTACTCATGCTGGATTGTTGGTTGGCTGATCTGTCTGAAAATAGCTGTCAATAAATAAACTCTGATGTCCAAACAGTGCCTCTAACTGGTTTTCTGAAGAAGGAGGACTATTTAACTTGTGAAAAACAGCTTTAGTAAAATGCTATACCCATTACAAGTTTCTTTATGCAGTAACTAACATGCGTCCCGTTTTTAGGCTACTGGGCCTAAATGAGTTAAATATGGAAATATTTTAATGAACTTATGTTTTTAAGTTTTTTTTTTTTTTTTGTGTTGAAAGAAAATCGAAGATGCAAATTCTTTTTAAAAGCTTTAAAGTAGATTGCAAAGCCAAGAGTGCTTGCTTGTGCTGGACTTTTTACTGAAAATGTTTTAACGTTAGAGCTTAATAGATTATGACAGCAGTTCAAAAGTTTTTTTCCAATAATAATGAACAATTTTACCGAAAATTTTAAAAAAAGGTAAATGTGAACAGTCACTTTCTTAAGTTTTTTAACAAAAATAATGTTCCATACTTCAATTCTATTAAATCTATGCATAAAATAAAATGAAATCTCCAAAAAGTGTCTGTTTGTTTGAGCACGTAAAACTGAGAACTATCCGACTGATTTCGCTGGAAAGTTCCCTCTTTAATCTTTTAGCAGTGAAAAAATTTAGACACCGGTTCAAAAAAAAATTGTAAGTTTTCACTTTATTCCAATTTAATCCACAATTTACACATAAATTTCTTTTTATAGGAGTGAAAAAATACATGCACATATTAATCTATCAATCGGAAGAGTGGGTTTTTTAGCATAAAATGGAATAATTAGGAATTTCCTATGTCGTTGGAACGCGACTTATGAACCCATTAAGTTCATTGTTCTCAAGTTTTCCCCACACAAATCATCGTTTAGTGTTTCTTCTCTAAACCCTGTCAAAAGTCAACTTTGTAGCACTTTATCTTTCGAAAATGTTTTAACCATTTTTTCGTCTTTCATCGGAAAATTGTCATTCTTTTAAATTACAGATTTATTTTTTTTCCTCTAACCTTTTTTAAGAGTCTTTTGCTTGAGTAGACATTTTCAAGGAAATAGACAAAATCATTTATGCGTTTTTTAAGAAAATAAAAGCTGTGATTTTTTCCTTTTCCCCCTTTTGAAAAAGTGATTTAAAGGCAATTTTCGAAACTTTTGTCCAACTTCAATGTTATTTTTCTTTAAAAATGTTTTTTAGTCATTTTCTGTGAGCTATTTATGTACTTTACCGCTCTAATGTAGGTAAAATCATTTACTCGTATTTTAAAATACAAAAGTAACAACAAAAGGGACACAACTTGGTCACTGAAAGTGAAATAAGTTTCACAAACCAGTAGAATCTAGGCGATTTGACAAGGTATTGCCAAATATCGTTTTGCTAAATTATAGTCAAAATTTCTAAAGTCAATCTCTCTTAAACGCTTTACTGTATCATTTTGCAATAAACTAGAAACTTTGTTCGTTTAAGTTGTTCATGTACGTTGTAGCGTGAAAGCCTGGTAACTCAACTACATTGGTAAGATGATAATTTCAATTGGTGAAAACTCTCTTACCTACTGACATTTATAAAAAGTCTTATAAGTCGAACTTCATTACTATTCTAGACCAAATGTAAAATAGCGTGCTGAAAATGGTGGTATTTTTGAAATTCATTTTTTATTATTTTCATATTTATTTATTTATTTTGAATCATTTCCTGTGTACAAAAAAAGAACAAAAAACTGTTGCACATATTTTCTTGTATTACGAATTTGAATTTTCAAGTTTTAAAATTCAATAGTTTTTAACTTTTGCTTCCATTTTGTATCCAAGTTTTCCCGTTTCTTCCATTAAAATGCCATATATTTTTCTAGCTAAGAATTGCCAAAGATAAAGTAATATATGCTGCTATGTTTGCGGTTAGTTTTCAAATAGTTTTAAAATGTTACCAAGTGTGCATACTGTTTAGCTCTAATTTGAAGAACCAGTTATGTATTTATATAAGTAACAGATGGGTAAAATGACATGGAGTTCTTAATTATTTTCTGCTTCTCTGTGACTTTAGCAAGAGAGAGTAATTTAAAAAGATGGCTTAAATTTATCAATATCACCGAATAATCAAGATGCGAGACCGATCATGTCCAAAGAAAATTGGGAAAATTAAATTTTACTAATGAAAAAAAATATTTTTAAAGTTTTAACTATTGTGCCATCTTGGTATTGCTAATAAAATTACTGAGGCCGGTTTCAACTTTGTCTTAACTAAAAAAAAACTTTTTCTTGCAACTAAAAAATTTTGGTGGGAAATTCACAAAAGTAAAAGTTTAACGAAGGATTTTTCTTTTTTTTTTTTTTTTTTTGCATTTAATGGAACTGTGGGGGCAAACCTGCACAGGATATTAAAGCAAACATTAAAGCTTAGCATGCTATTTTATATAACCAGCCTAATTTTGTTTCAGAAACTTCTAAAAAAATTATACAAAATTTATAAATTTCAAATTTTCCGTAAAATTTAAACCTGCAATAGGAGCTACTGAAAGAGAAGCATTTCTTACATTTTCCCGTAGACATTCTCTTAACTAAGAAAAAAGGCTTCCCCTAAGGGATATTAATCAATCATTTTTACTGAATTACGTTGTTTTTATTATATTCTAGACCAGAAGAAAGTATTTAGGGTTGAGAGAAAGAAAAAAACGTACGATCACTTATTTTGAGTATAAGTTGATACTTTGTCACATAAGTTCAACAACTAAGAAAATGATGCTTAAGTAGCATAAATTATATGTACCATATTTATTCCATGGTATAAAAAATCATTTTTCCTCCATTTTCCCCCAAATAAGTAATGCTCTCTTAATTGCAAAATGTTCCCCATTACTCAAGCACGTGCAAAAGTTTTCGAGCGTTTGTTTTTGTTGTGGCCCTAAGCTTCCTTCCCGGCTATTTTTATGTTTTACTTTGACATTACTGGTAAGTAACATTTGCCAAAATCGTTTTTTCGCCGAGTAGTATTTTTTCTTAGTATCATCGTTATGCTTGATGTGGGCTAAAATATTGTCGTTTATTAATTTCGGATCATAACTCAGCCAAATCTTTAGCAACTTTTTTGTGATACCTATTTTGAAGTGATGAGAATCTTTTTTTTTTTTAATATGTGCTTGAAAAACCCATTTTGTGTCATTTGGAAATGATCGGCTAGACTTCTTAATTTTCCAAGCATTTTTTTTTAAATATGGACTCCACCCTTTTTAGCGGTAAACTTTTTTGGCAGAGTGCCCAACTTCCATCATCTAACTGAACAGTGATTATTATTACAACTCTCCACATTTGGGCAATATTGTAACTTTGAACTCATTCAACCACTTCTGAAAGCAGAATTTTCTTGTAGCTCTAAGGTTTTTTTTCTCCTTAAACCTGGAAAAATGCATTCTTTATCTCCTAATTATTACCATGTTTAATAAATTGATTTGGTGTATGTCTGTTCAAATAGAGGTCTAAAAGAAACAATCAGTGAGAAAAGCTTAAAACATCAGTTAATGTTTTTATCAGAGCAATAAAAATTGTCAATTAAATTTTAATGCAACTATTAACTTTTGCTCTCGCTCCATGTTTTTCCTTTTCATCATACAAGTTTTTTGACAGTTATTCAAAATTCCCAAACACAAATTTTCCTCACAATTTGTAGGAAGTTCTAAATCTCTAGGGGGCTTTAAATCTACGTGTGGCTTAGAGAAATTATTTTTAAACTTTTAGTCTGTTTTGAAAATACGTTAAATTTATTTTTTATTTAAATAATTTTGTTTAAAATGTAAAGAAAATAAACGTGTTCTTTTTTTTTCCTCAGTTAGAAGAAATTTTACATAAAAATCATTCTTAAGAAATTCAGCATTTTTATCATCCATGGAAAAAATTGCAAATAAGTTCTCAGATAGGAATCAGTAAAAGAAAATTAACTCATGACGTCTTTCTTCAGGAACTTAGCCCCAATTGTGCTTAAGAGTGGATATCACTTGACAAAACAAAAAAAATTGATTGACTTCTGTGATTAGTTCTCTGAAATTACTTCTGAACTGTATATAACAAAAATTTTTAAATTTATCTCTTGCAACTTAAAGAGTGGTAATGGTAAAGAGAAATAAAATTAATTTGAAAAATGTATCCACAAAAAATCATTTAAAAATCAGATAAGTAAAGAAAACTCTTAGGTTACATGGTGTCACTTCAAACTGTATACAATTAGCTTCTCGCTTATCACGTGCACTTATAGAATTTTCAAACATGCTTCTTGTTGACAGATTTAATAGACGGATCAGTTGGTCAATATTTTCTGTACTACTTCATTCAAACACCATGACTGATTAATTTTTTGTTCGTATTTATTCATGCAAGTGTAAATCTACTGTAGAAAGCAGTAATTAGAATAAAGCATGCAAAAACGATATGTAAGTCTGCTGAAGTTTTGTAATATCTTCAAATATATAATGAGAAAGATGTTAAGAGGTGATACAATTTTAGTCAGATTTATTTTGTTTGTGAGAAAAATACCGAATTAATTGTGCAAATTTTTAATGAATGGCAAATTATCACACATTTAGAGCAAATTTGGGTTTACTCGTATTACGCTGTTTTTTCTCGCTGTTACTTTGTGGCATAAAATTGCTTTGCCTCATTCATTTCTCGTGCTATTCTACGATCTTCAACACTGTCTTTGAAAGAGTATCAAGCAACTTTCTTCCTCTTTCTAGGATGTTAATCCCTACTACTTGAGCCTAGACCCCAGTGCTGTGGACCTGGGCCGTGCCGTCGGTCTCTTCCTAAAGCACAACGGCTGGAGTCGTGCCATCATCCTGAAAGACCAATCCACCTTCTCGGCCGTCTTCGCTCGCAAACTGCATTCCGACGAAGGAACGGTCGACCTGGAGCTGCAAGTGGATGACCACATGGACGACACTGGAATCTTCGGGGTGATATCGGAACTTCCACGAAGTGAGGTGAGAGTCGTTGTTGTCGCCTGTGGAGAAGCCATTGCGAGGAGGGTGTTCCAGCAAGCGAGGAGGGCGAATTTGCTGAACGGACGGTGGATTTGGATACTAGTAAGTACATATCGGTATGTAGCAAAGAGATTCGATTTGAATGGAATCAGTTTTATGTTATGGAATTTGGATGAAGAGTAGCTGATTTTGTTTTCGATATACTTATTTTCAAGTTGCTAACTTCAGAGTATTGTAATAGGAGGTTAAATTTTAAGTTTCAATCGTAAAATGTTCTAACTAGCTTATTTTCATGTTGTGAACTTCAGAGCATTAAATTAAGAGATTAAATTTTAAGTTACTGTTTTAAAATTTTCTAACTTGAAAATTTTTGGTCAGAATGATTTGATATTTCATCTGAATATTCAGGCGGGCGTGGATTTTTTTTTTAATGAAGGGAAAAAATAATTCCAAAATATACCGAGAGATAGCGTTGTCAAAATTAACATTACTGTTGTAAAAATACGCTAATTTCTAACTCGTCATATGCGTACCGTGGACATGCATCACGCAGATTCACGGAGACATTCTCATGGCTTCGCACTAAAAGGCTTGGTGGAGATAAGTATTTTTAAAGTTAGGGTGTTTTGGAGGAATTCGTAACTTTAACCAGCATCCCTGTGTATATTCTAGTATTAAGACAAGTCAGAACGTCTCAATTATGACTATTTTGTAGATAAAGCTCATTACTGCAGCATATTTACAGGTTTTGCATACAAAATTAAATATAGGATACATTAAACATTTAGCAATGAAGGCTTGTTTCGTAGGCACATCATGACTTTCATAACTCCAGTCGTAGACTCTATTAATCGTCTACTTGAGGTTATGCAAGATTTATATTCTTTCGACTGATGCATTGTTGAATGCATAAAGCAACATTAAGCTTAGCTCAATGTGAAGCAATGATGTGAGGCGGATAGGGGAATTTTTAAACTCACAATAAGAACACAAGCAAATTTTAAAAGAATAAATAAACATTTTTAAAAATGCACAAAAAATGTTTGAAGCAGCATCCATATTTTATAATAATCGTTGTTAGCAACTAAATGCATACAATGCGATAAAATATAAATTTGAAACAAAATTCAATTATACAATGTTTTGAACCTATTTCAAAATAGAAGTTTTTAAATTATTTTAGTTTAAACTCTATCACGTAAGGTTTATTTACTAGTACATTTGGAGCAAAGACAATTTTATATCAGCGTTCTTAAAATAACTACAATACCTTATTTTAAGTAATATAACTATCTTCCTATCCTTTTTGCGTTTTTCTCTTTCTCATCTTTTTTTCCTCCCTCCTCCTTAAGATTGCCATGGATAATTAAAGTTGAAACGGTTTGTTAGTGATTATATAGAAAAATATCACTTTTGAATGTTTTTAAGATGTGAATTCCCGTTTACCATTCATTTTCATAATATACGTAGTCATATTTGGAGAAATAATCTGTGTTAAAGACGTTCAACTTAAAAATAATAACAATTATATGTATTTTTTAATTCTATTCTCGAAATCATCACTTGGAAGTTAGAATGTTATCAGCTATGCTTAAATATATTAAGAAACTAGCGATTGCTTTTTAACTTCACTTCTAAACATGATGGTAAAGTACCGCTATAAAGAAAGGTTTCTTTATTGGCTGTTATATATTCCAAAACTTTTTCAAGAGCATTCAGCTATAGAAGAACAATGTCTCGAGTCTTGCTGCATGAAAGGAATATGACCGACTTAATGGCGTGAGTTTAATTAAATACCAATGTTCTTAGATTATCTAATTAATTCTTAGCTTAATAGCAGACTGTTACGCAGACCTAAGCACCTTTCCTTTTCTACTTCTCTAACATATAACAGCGCAATCTCTTTATCGCGCCTGAAACATTAAAACCGCATTCATATGCAAATGAGAATAGTTACACGGGCGATATAACTCAAGAAATCTTTGTGAAACTAATATCAACAACCAGCAGTTTCCTCAATATTCCTTAACGGGGGCTCTGTTTCTGAAGAGAAATCAAGGTTAGTAGTTGTGCAATCAAGTGTGTAAAGTTACTATAATGTAACAATTCGTTCTCAAGCTGGAGTGAAAATTGAACTGGCATTTTTTTATCTTGTGACAAAATTAAATGCAATGTCTTGTTAAGTAAAAAACAGTATTAATATGGAGCAGTAAATTTTTGAATTACAGTAAAATACAATTACAACAAACTTCAAGCAACAAATAATTTTTTTTGTTGACTCTGTAATTTCATTTTAAATGGTTTTTAAAAGTACAACGGAAATTAAATCGGGACTGAAAATGTATTTTGTTGAAATGGATATTTCGTTGTTTTGGTATTCGTTGTAAAGGAAGGTTTTTATTTTACTTCACATTAATTCGTGCTAGGGGGTAACCATTCCCTACGTGCTGATGCTTACCCATACCCCTTGAACTGCTTACTTAATTTCCTTAGCAGCAACTCTGAGTTACAAATTAAATGTAGCTCGACGCAAGCTAAATTAATTTTCCTAAAAATCTTTAACACTGGTAGAGGTTACTTTATCTTTTGCTTGATGACAGCAATATGTTTTTCAACTCCAAACCTTTAAACTTCTGAAGGGCGAACTATAATTTGAATGGGCAGATTTATTTTATTTAGACGCAGAATTCACACTATTTCTTCTAATAAGCGAAGGAAAGAACATAACACAAGTGAAACTTTAGATCAAATTGTGCAAAGGATTTAAATTGGTAATTTAGGGGGATAGTTCGAGTAATGAATTTTTGATGAGATCGCTAAAGTTGGAAAATAATCGGTTTAAGCAGCAACAACAATTCTGCCGTGCTAAGCACAAAAGTCGTATCTGCACGATTAAACAAATTGAGTTATCGCCACCAGGTGATTCTTTGGACGTATTTTATCCACATACAATGTTTTATGGTCATTAGAGAACAAAAAACATTTTTTTTAAAAATTTCTGAAAAAGAATCATCCAAATCAAATACACGGAGGACCCAGTAGCAGAAATTGCGAGACGCGAGAAGTACGTCGCAGATTTTGCAGTGGTCTGCAGATAATTTTCAAGAAAGGGGAAGGAAAATCAAATACAGTTCAACAAAAAATTGAGAGAAAATAAATGTCTTTGGTCAGCCAAACGGTGATGCTGTTCATCGTCAAAACAAACGAAATTATCTCATGTTTTGTACTTTCATTATACATTTTACATTACCATCCTATTATAAGCAGCAGTGGGAACGACCCCTGCTTTATACACTATTAATCTACTAGCAACTACTCCTCGTTATAAAGACCTTTTTCTATGGGAGGGAGACGGTTGTGGTCGTTAGATCAAACGTGGACTGTATTTGCAATTTTGTGAAGACAATTTGGTGTGGTATGTAAGTAATCAATAGAATTTTCTAAATCGATTATTTAAGTATTTATGGTTGGTGAAAAAGATTTCCGACTCCTTAAAAGCGCAAGATGTTAAGAAAGTTATGTTTCTTCTCATCAATCAGTATAGTTTAACTGGTGTTTTCTGAGAGATTTTGCAAAGGGACAACTTATAGGTAGCGAATGTGTTAAAAAGTCCTTAAATACTCCTCAATTTGAATTAAGAAAAAAAAAAGAGTAAACACAAAAAAAATGCTGCAGATTATTTCCAACTGCCCGAATCGGTGTCGCAGACTGGCTAGAAAATTTCTGCTTCTGGGACGGAGGAGCAAAACTTAAAAGAGTTTCTTCTCAGTTTGAGCTCTACTGCAGATACCACTTTTGCGCTTAGCACGGCAAAATTGCTAATAGAAATATGAGTTTGAATACGCTACGTTCTTTTCTAAATCGTCGTCTGATTCTTCTAGATCGAGAGTGCCTTCAACCCTAAATCAACGAGTCGGGGAGAGTACCGACTTCCCGCCGGAGTCTTGGGCTTGCGGCTGCGCACGCACGTTCCGGACAGACTGGCCGTGCGATCGGCCGTGCTCTTCGCCGCCTCTTCCATCTCCGCGCGTGCGAGTCTAGAGCCCTGGACGTCGGACGAGCATTTTCTCAACTACAGCGAGCCCGTCTCCTGCTGGTTCGGCCCCGGAGAGAGGAGGGAAGAATTCGCACAATTTATTTACAGGTGAGAAGAGCTCAATGGCCAGCCCCCTTGTTTGTTGGTTTCCTGTATCCAAAAATATAGTTCATATTCTACATCATACAGCTACTCGCAAGAATTTTCATAAAATAATATTTTTACTCAGCACGCAAATATCCCGCCTAAGAACTTTAAAAGATATATTGTTGCCTGTTTCTGTGTGTATCAAAATTGTTTTTTCTTCTTTTTTCCGAGTAATTTGTAGATTATTTTGTGTGAATTAATATCCAGTTATAATGTACGTTTCCTAGCGAACGCTTGGTCGTTCGTTGGTTTTTCTTTTCCTCCCAGCCACCACATCCGGTTAAACCCTTATCAGGGTAGGTACGGTGATGACTGGTGGGGTTTAAATAAAATAAAAAATAAATAGTATGTTGGTTGGAAAAGTTCAGTGGCGGACGGAAAGGTTTCGCGCTCGAATCCCGGTTTTGCCATGGATGTAGTTTCTCTCTCCTGTCCTTGTCCCTTCCTTGTGTGAATGTCTACCTGCCCTACATACGGGTCCTTAGGGCATGTGCGTACTGTGGAAGTCGGACTTCATATCAAATTGTGGAGCAGTTGAAAAAGTAAAAAAAGAAAAGCCTAAAAACCCCAAAATTGAAAATCTAGCTGGTACACGACAGCAACAACAATAGCTCATTTAAATCAGGGTAGAGGTTCCGTATTTCATCTCCCCAATCTAATTTTTGTCTCTGACCAGGAAACCGCAAATAAGTATAATAAGATAAAAAAAATAAATAAGTAGTAATCGGAAGAGTGTAATAAACTGTTTTTGGAAGCATGCAGTTTTTCCCTCGTGTCCCTGTTATCGTAATACATTAAGTCCTGAAATCTACTGAAATTTTAAGAAAAGTTGCCAAATTTAGCGAATTTCGGTGAATAATGAGGGGAAAAAAATCTTTCTCGTAATTTGTGGACGGATGCAGACGGTAAAATTTTGCCCATAAATTTTTTTTACACGAGTTTATGCAAGAAAAAATATCAATTTAAATAAAAATAATTTCACTGTAATAATACGAATAAGCCTTTTCTTTCAAGCCACAACAAAGTCCTAGATCTAGAAATGTTTATGGTATGAACTAGGGTATGGGCAACGTTCCCTTTATAACACATTTTTGTTTACAAACGTTGACCACATATGTTTTGGACTTCAATTGAGAAACGTTCCCTGAGAATTGCCTTAACCCATTAATGCTTAGCGTCCCTTTTTAGGGACGGTCCAAAAAGGGTCTGAATTTCCCCAAAATGAACATTTCAACCAAGTAATAGTGTTCAATTAGTACCTTGGTATTGTTTCAATTCGTTATTAACAGATTGCAGCACATAACCATTGTAAAGTGTGTTCTGCAGCAGTTTAGTATGATTTTTATCAAAAATGACATCGTTCACAATCTCATGAAAAAAAACTAATATAAGTTTTCAAAGTTATTCCCAGCTTCCCAGTTTATGCTAATTGCTGATTTTATTTCTTCTTATAAAATTTCTTTTTAAATATTATATCGTAGACAGAAGAAAATTTTAGTAAAAAAAGTATGTACCCTCTGGGGCCTATTGTAACTTTTAAGGGACGATTTTTCTTTCCTTAAAAAAAAAATTATTTTTTACATATTTTTTTTAAATTATTTTTCCTGTCCATTAAACACTGTTTGTAATCAGTATACAAAATATCTTTGTAAAAAAATGTCAGACATTAATGGGTTAAACCTCTCATCTGCTATCATCAAAGGTGTTCAAAAAATGCCTTTTTTTTTTTAACTTCAATGCTGAAAATTTAGTAGCGAGTCCCTCTAGAGAGGGGCGATCGCCTCAATCGCTCCTCCCTTGTATATGTTCCAGGTCCGAACCCTATAAAACCAGACTTCCAGAAGACCATATTTCGATATACATACTGCTTTAATAAACGGCGCGTTAATGTATAAGTTTTTTCTCGTGAACCATATTTTGTATTTTTGTACTTTTCTCTTATACAGTTTTACCTCTCATTCTCATAAATTCAAAATACAATTTTTACTGTGCACAATAGTTTGTTTATGTACCTCGCTCAATTTATAGGTAATTTTGTGTAGTCCGGACATTAATTCGGAAGACCTGAATTCTTGATTAGTCCCAATTAATGGAGGTGTACTGTATTAAATAAGGAACTTAGGCCCACTGTTGAATTATAGCAGTGTTGCCCATCAGACGACCAGAGGGTCACGTGTGGCCCGTTAAGCTGACTGTGTGGCCCGCTGGTTTTTGTTTTTTTCTGTGTCACAAATTGAAACCGTTATTAATCCCAATGTCACACATTTTAAGTCAAATATTCGGGAATTGGTTTCTGGAAATAGGTGAAAACTTTGCTTTAATGAAATAATCACCAGGTATACAATTCTTTGGTTTATGATTCCCGTGCCTTCTCCGTATTTTCCCTTGTTGCTTAAGAAAATGTTTAAAAATATTTCAGGCAAGCGAAAATATTCTTAATACGTATGAGCTGCGACCCTTAAGTTAGAAAATGTTGGGCACATCTGAATTACAGAATGACACTTTAAAGATTTTTTTAATCAACTAATGAAATGTTTCAAAAATTCATAAATCAATTATTAAAAGCTTTATATCACGCAAAATAATTCCTGAGTATGGAAAAAGAAGAAAGAAGCGACGCTTTGAGTTTTTAAATGAATGTAAATGGCATGCAAATACTTTCTTCCCAAGAAAACAGTTTTATCTTTAAAATTGAGGAATCCTTTGTTCTCTAAAACGAAAAAAGTCAGACTTCTCAACCGCAGGCTTTCAAAACGTACAACGCCATCGATTTTCCCGCAATTCATCCGGAAGTTTATGGTACCGTAAATTGTTATCACGCAAAAACTCGTAAAAAACGACAAAAAGCAGCCATTCTAACTGTAGTAATTGCGTTACGGAAGAGTTTTTATGATGAAGCGTGTTTTAGAATCATTTTGTTACTATGTTCTCTTATCCAGTCGGTTTACTTTTAAGAGTATAAAAAGGAAACTTTTTTATCTTCAACACAATGCATTCATATCGTAACACGTTTTGCTTTTGTCCTGTAAAATCAGTGTCCCCCCCCCCCTGCCCTTCTAGACTTTGCTCTAAGGCATGACTGATGAGACAGATTCGGGCAGGTTATGTACACATCATTTTTTTATTTTGCTGAGTTTTTTATGGTGATTCCCTCTGATGATTTAGGAAACACGTAATTTTTCCTACATTTTTTTTTTCAATCTGCAAAAAAAAAAAAAAAAAAAAACTGACCTAGTAGATTTTAACCTAGTATTTTCTCAAGCCAAAATCCTTTAGTATCCTGTTACTTCTATGCATGGAGCATTAGTCAAAGTAATTCTTGGGAAGTATTTCCTCCCTTTGGTACAGTATTAGCTAAAAGCATGAACGCAACGCTAGCATCCAAAACTGAAAATACCATCTGTGAAAGAAAGAACTCCCAGAGAAAAGGGTCAACAAACCCTCAGCGCCTCTGGTTTCAACACAAATAGCCAACTAAAGAAAAAAAGCTTTTTGAGATACAGTGCAAAATGAAAAAGAATAATGATTTTATCTCCATTATGTTTTTGATGAATTTTCTTAATTAGTGCAAAATTTTATCAAACAATGAGCTACTTAAGGAACAGACTGAAATGTGTTTGGGCTGCTGTTGGCTTTGATGTGCACAAATATGAAAACTAAGCATTGAAACAATCATCCTTAAGCCTAAATATGGCATGGTGTGTTACTTCTTCAAAGAACTAAGTGTAACTATACGAGCTCTTGGCCTACAGTTATTAAATGCATTGCTCACAGAAATAAGAATACTGAACAGTGTTGGTAAAGACAAACTTAATTTGACTACTATTTTACTTAGTTTAAAGTTTAAATTAGTAATTGTGTTACTCTGCATACAAGACTTGTCGTTCTTATTTTTAAAAAATGAAATAGTGCCATTCCAGGAGTACCGACAGAAGTGAAAACTTGAACAATTACGCGTGTATTTTTTAATCGTCAGTGTTCTTTTTTTTTTTTTTGTCATCTGAAAGAATACCAATATATCTGTATCTCAGAACCAGACTAACGTAAGTCCATTTTCGTCATTTTTCGGTAGAGGGGAAAAACGATTGTCGAATACATCGTTTTCCCCCTCTACTGAAAAATGACGAAAATGGACTTACCTTAGTCTGGTTCTGAGGTACAGATATACCAACGTGCGTACCAATGCCAACGTACGTATACAATATATGTGCATACTTACATACAGAGGTAACGGTAACATTGTCGCGAGTTTAATTGTTTCTTCCCATCTCAAAAAATGCAATAAACACATCTAAAGAAATGTTGACTTCAAAAAATCTCTAAAGCCATACCTTATAAAACATAATGTCATTAAAGGAACAAATTAGTACCTTCCATATATTTTACTGCTTTAAACTCTGAACGCATAATTAAGTTTGTTTATCACTAAAGAATTTTTTAATTTTATTATATAACAAAGAAGGAAGTATTTTTAAAAATATAAATCTTATATTTTATACCAATTAAACTGATCTTATTGAACTTAAAAGATCAATAAAATACCCATTCTGCAACAAAGTTTACTATAGTAGGACAAAGTCAAGGTTATTGTGAAATTGAAGAATCTTTTCAACAAATCTAAAAATAAACGTCTAGCCAATGACAAAATGCTCTCAATTTCCGCCGATGGGAAATTCTGTCATTGAAAAGCCATTTACGAGGGCTCATTCAATTTCCTGTTGTCAGAGCAAAAGGGAACAAAAGTTCGTTACGAATAATTGACAACTTTGGAAGCACATATTCTTGACCTAGAACGTTTTGTTTCATCAGAGAACTGCAAAATGGTTGATATTTTTTGTTAGCGAAGGATTAAAGACAAGAAATCTTCATTGTGATTGATCTCTTGTCTTTAATCCTTGGTTATGACAACTTTGGAAGATCATTTTCATCATTTTTAATGTTTTGCTTCATCAGGGCACTGAAAAATTGTTTATATTTTTCGTGCGAGGGACTAAGCATTTGAAATGTTTATTGCAATTGCAGTTTTGAAGATCATGAAATCAGTAAGATGAATAAATCACAATTTCATGTTCCATTTCTTCTTCGAAACTGTGCAATGAATTCCAAATGTCTTTATCTCAGAGCATGATATAAATATTCAATACACCTTTCCTTGCACGCAAGGTAAAATTGGCTACCAGGATGAAAGTAAATATTGTGGTCAAGAAATGAAATAATCTCTGTATTTGACCCCTTTATCGAAATTACGGCGAAATCGATTTTTTTTAACTAAATCTGTGGGCAACACTTTTTCTATCTTAACATATGTTACAAACGCTATTGGAAAAAAATACTTCATTTTGAAGGAGTTTTGTACATTTATTCAGATGTGTAAGTTATCTGTGAAAGTCTCCTCCATTCAAAAACATTTCGTAGTACCTAATTGCGTAAGTGCCACTTTTCTTTCAGTATCCTTTCAATTAAAATTTTGAAAAACCACTTGACCTCAAGTAAGATCGTCAACTCTTTAAAAATGATCACGTGTTCGTGGTCAGAAACACTTTGCTGCTGTCAGCTAAAATGTAACAGTGATCTTCGTGCTGGTTAATTTTACTCTCATCTCTCTAACATTTATTGACCAGTATGTGGTTTAAATTATAGTATGCATTTGAAAGAAGAGATGAAAGCTTTCAAAATAACCCTGAAACAAATACTAGCCTTACATTTTAAAACATATTGCTGTCCTGCTCTCAGGTTCGAAAGCAACAATTCAGGTAATTGGCTCTTTAGAAAATGACATTAAAATAATCCTCTCGCTCAGAGAACTCATTTGAAACCTGCTGCAGAAAAATAAGAACAGTCAATTACAATAGATAAATTTAGAAAGCGACATACTTGAAAATGAACAAGCAGCTTGCCTTGCATGAAAGGGGCGACACTATTACAACCCATAAAAAACCAAATCGTTAAAGAAAAATTTAATAAAATTCTTTTAAAACATTTCTTTTTTTTACTTTGCTTTGCCCGAAGAAAAAAGTTATGAATAATTAGATTGATTCAATGTTTTTTTTTTTTTTTTTTTTTTGAGCCATGTGTGTAGTTACTCTAAGTCAAAGTATTTTGTTGTGGCACTTGAAGCAGAGATATGTGGCATGACCACACTTACAGTACTCTAAAAATCCTTGCATGAGTAAAAGTTAACTTCACAATAAAGCAAAGAGTCGAAAATATTTCCTTATCCTGCGAAACTGTTTTTACTTCTCTCATGAAATTGCAAACAGAAATGATTCTTTCTCCACAACTTACAAATTTTTACTGCAAAAAACTTTTCCTTTCTCTGTAAAATAAATGTTTTTTTATAAACCACACACTATAGCATATTTATGAATTTTATAGTAAAGGAGTAAAATTGGGATTTCAAAATTGCCCTGATTAAAAAAATTATAGGGGAAGACCGCCTATATTGGACCCCCTAAGAACAGGAGGCCTGTATCGCTCAATGTGAAGCAAAACAAAAATACAAAATAGGGCATCGTAAGCTAAATTTAATCAGGAACCGCCCTAGGAGCTTACATTTTCTAAAACTATGGAAATTATTTTTTAAAAAATTATCTTACAAAAAGTTGCAAAATCCCAATTTAGGAATATATGCGCCTATATTGAACCATGCGCTTCCTAAATTGGACCGTACCAGGAAATCATAGAATAATTTATATTTGAACTATACATCTTTTTTCCAAGATTTGTAGTAAAATTTCTTTTGCTTCGGCCTCATTTAGGCAGTGTTGATAGACTCGCCGATGGCATTTCATGCATTTAATCATGTTTTGCGCTTCATCTCTATGGCAAATATTGCAATAACAATTATTTTGTGCACTTTCTTGCTTATTCTTGTGTGACTTATTCTGTTCTCTGCTTCTTTCATACGACGTTAGAATGATTTCTGAGATAGCCTTCCTTTTTGTTCTTTCTATTTTTTAGGTAAATTGATATGTGAGCCTGGCCTTTACAAAATTATAGTTGAAGTTGACAATCATGCTTTGATGAGAACTATCCGCTGATTATGCAGAGCTTGTACTAATTTAAGTCGTAGCAAGTTCTTGTACACGGTGCACAACAGTACAACTTACACCGAAGATGTAGCCTGCTCACTTTGAGTAGTTTTATCTGGACTACTTACCTCGAACTCTGCTCCAGCCAAGTCAATGCCACTAAACACATGTCGATTAACAGGCCAAACTCCTGTTCTTTAGAATCAACTCACAGCATTTGCCATGGCCTTGATTGAGGTTTACCCATAAGAGTTACCAAACAGTTCTTCTATTCGATATTGGGTAATGGATCTCATTGAATGGTCTCACACCCATGTATCACACGCTCGATTAAAATATGTAGACAGAGGTTGTAAAAAGATAACATCTTGCATGGTGTGCTTAAAGAGAAAGCATTATTATATCGCTCTTGTTAGCCAAGTTTATTGCATCTATGCTCTTGGTTTAACGGTTTTGATGAAATATTGTATCAATTGTGTGAGTTATCGTTTGTGATCCAACCCTTTTTTGAACAAGCATATTGCTTGCCAGAGGGTGCTTTTACGATAAGCACATACATGGAGCGTATTCTTTTAAAAATAAGCATGGGGAGGGAGGGGTGTGTAGCAATTCTGTTGCACTCATGCAGCAACTGGCAAGTGTGTTTCTAACACGTTCACCACACATCACTGCTCCAAACTGGCGTTTACCTGAAAACGTCAATATATTTTGGGGCTTTTGGAAAGTCAAAAGACCGGTTTCATTTAGATTGAACATTTTAGTAGAATATTAATTGTTTCTTTTTGAAATCTTTTCGAACAAATAGAAGAATTTCATTTTTTTCCTCAGTAAACCAGCATAAATTTTATTTAAATTAATAACTATGTTTAACAACCTGAAACTGCAACTTAATGGAAAAAGAAAAAAAAAACAAATATTTCAAGAATTTGCAGCTTCTAGAAAATGTGCTCGATAAAAAAATGAATATCGTCAATAGGTGTTAAAGTATGCTTAAAATAATCTTAACTACGCTATTAAATCAGATGAGTCACTAATTTAATGTTACAATTAACAAAAAGTCTTGCTTAAAATCATATTCTTAAATTGGACCACCGGTCCAATATAGGAAAATTTTTTCGGTCCAATAAAGGAAAACACGCCATTTTTTATTCTTCAGCTCATTGCTCTGACAAAAATTACCACAATCGCGAATGTAAATACATCGATGTGATCCTTATTAAACACAGATTATCATGCTATAACATCAGTTTACCTCAGCTTACAAGTTTTAGTACTATCTTACTAGGTGCAAGTCCGCAAAATAAGATTTTACGCGTTTCCAACATAACTCATGCCGTAACTCACGCTACGCAGTTCGAAGACTGGTGAAACTTCATACACATTGATTTTATTCCTAAAATTTCATATTTCTACTATTAAAGTGTAGCACAGGTTTATGTACTAGATTTTAAGCCCGAGGTCCAATTTAAGCAGTGGTCCAATATAGGCGGTCTTCCCCTACATTTTATATATATATATATATATATATATATATATATATATATATATATATATATATATATATATAGATATAGATATATATATATATATTACACTATAAATCTTACTTTATTACTGAATAATAAATATAATATGCTTAGTATGTATTTCAAAAGATTGGTTGAATGGGTTTTTATTGATGTTAGAGCCATATGGAAGCTGCACAGAGAAAAAGTTTTTTTTTTTCGTACTTAAAGCTGTGCAAAGGCAGGGCACACTTCAAGTATTCTGAAATTCCTTGCATAAATAAAAGTTAACCCCCAATAAAACAAGAAATGGAGTATATTTTCTAGGCCTGCAAAACTGTTTCCACTTCCCTGATGAAATCTTCAAACAGAAATGGTATCCTCTCCACAATATACAAATTTTCACTAGAAAAAACAGCTCCTTTCTCTGCCGAAAAGAACTTTTCGATAAACCAGACACTGATAGCATATATATCAATTTTATAGCAAAGAGAGATATCAAGAAAAGTAAATTTATTGCCCTCCTGTTTCGGAAGTTTAGCAAGCAAAAAAATGCTATAAAGAGGAATTTGTTCTCCCCGCAATAGCAAATCAATGAAAGAAGATTGAAAAGCTAGAAGAAGGAAGAAATTATTGCTTAAGAAATTGAAAAGGTCCATTTAGCTCAAGAAAAAGATTTTGCTTTTTGAAGAGGGCGGATGTGTACGGTCTAATCGCTCGCGTGGCAATGTTTCACAAAAGGTGTGCTTCACTTTCTTGTTTTTCTCTTTGTCAATTCTTTTTCGTTTCAGTGACATTGCATTGAAAAGATACATCAACGTTTCTTTGTGTACCTGTAATTTGCATCAATGAGTCTTCCTGTTTGTTTAAGGTCTCTTTTTGAAATTAGTTGAGTATAACAAATTTATTTGCATGCGCTGCCAGTTAAACTTTCTATAGTATTTTTTCTCCTTTAGTTCAGTTCATGTTTTGCGTTTACAAATACACAACTATTTATTTTACTACAACTACACAAATGCAATGAGCGTTCATCTTTCTGAAAAAGAAAAGCAGAAGAGAAATTTGGTTTGGCGAATTATTTTTTTTTCTCCTTCAAGGATTGCTTTATTATTATTATCTTTTTTCCAATTTTTATGCTGTATACATGATTTCTCCCAAGTTTCTAAAAGTCATAGTTTTGCATTACTGTGGATGTCTCAGTGCTCCACTACACCAAATATTAAAAACTACAGCTGCATTTAAAGCCGGTAAATCAAATGTAGTCTATTGTGTCTATTGTGTTCATATAACTGTCTAACTCTGGAGAAACACATCGAGATAACATAACTTTATAAAGAAATGTTGATTTTTAATAACCGAAATAACCGACCAAGACGTAATTATAAGTCCACTACAAACTTCAACAAATGAACTATTGCTTAAAATTTATATATATATATATTTTTTTTACTGCCATAATTAATATTTTTAGGTATTGCTTTCTCGGCCAAGATTTCAAAAATTCAAAAAGAATTTTTAACATTTTTAAAGTTGAAATCCAACGCAATTAAAAGTAGTTTACGGTTTTGCTAAGTAATAATAATGTTGCGAAATACATTTTATGCCATAAATGACAGTAATAATCGAGTATTTATGGGAGCATTATACTTATTAGTAAATCAACTTAATCCAATTACTTAACCTCTTTCTTCCAAATTGTAAATCTTTTCTAACATTTGATTCTTACCAGGCGCAGTAGCGAAATTACTACCTTTTATACTCTCTAGACTTTATATATATTGTTCTTCTGACACAATATTTGTGATTTTTATTTTTATAAAAGTTTTCATTCGAAATAGTTGCAGTATGTTTTCAAATTGTCTTAACTGTTAATTATTCATAAAAAATATATGTGAAGGTTTTAAGTTTAATTACGAAACGCGATGTACTAGCAATAAGGTTGAAAACAAAAACTTATGTAGATATTACGGCTAAAGTAGGAATGATGGGTAAAGCAAGCTTTAACTGGTTAAAGCGGGTTTTAACTGACTTGGATAGGCTAACGGTCGAGTTTAGGAACGCTTAGGGCTTAACCGTAATGCCTGGCTAATTCCCGCTTTGACCGGTAAAATCTAGGCTTACCCATCATTCTTACTTTTACCGCAGATAAACTTTAATTACTTTTACGCATTACTTTTATCCATTACATAAATTTCATATAATGCTCAGCAGGTTGTGAGTTGGGTTTGCACCATTGCCCTGAGTACATGCTCAAACAGGCTTATCGGTTTGCCTGGGTGGTTGATCACATAATGGTTAATGACGTCAGTGTTATTGTCAGCAGAACGTTTTTTTTTACAATTGATTAAGCAGTGACTGTATTAGAAAGCTCCCGGTTAACACTCGGTGAGCCTGGGCTAACTCGCACACCTATTCTAGCATTCTCTTTGTATTGTAAATCTGTCCTATGTATTTGTCCGGAGTTACCAGTCAGTTAATTATCAGCAAAGAGTAACCATCACTTAACTGGAGCAAGGCAGAACAGTTTACTACCCAACTGTTACCTTTAATTTATCAGATGAACCATACTAGGTTATCAGACCTCACCGATGTGCTGAAGTTAGTTACCGGTGTGAAAATAATCTCTGCTTTAACCTTCCAACGAGCTCGCGTATGTAAGAGATACACTAGAGATGACTTTAATTTTATGGATTTGTTCTAGTGATCCAGAACGCCTGTTCATTGGTTATTCTTCTTCCTCCCTTTGATCTACTTTCATTGTCTTTGAAAGGTTGACTGTACTATATATAGTGTATGTGAGAAATAAGCGCTACCTTCCATGCCGGTATACTGGCCAAGCCCGCTGGAAGGTTAATGAGAGTCTTACTACCCCAGCACTATAACGGATGCCCTACACTGATGATCTTGAAACAAAGTGCAAACTATTATCTCTGAACACCGTTAAGAGCCAATTTCGTACTTAGTTGCTATAATCAATCCCCTTTTCTTCCAGGTCAGCGCTGGACTACCGGCGTTCCAACTCTTCCCTCCGCTTCTCCCCCGTCTTCGACATCTACAACCTGCTCCCAGCATCCGGACAGCATCCCCACCACGTGACCCAGGATGAGGATGATGATCTCCAGCCTCGGAAGTGGAAGCGCATCGGCAACGCGACGGCGGGCCGCGTGTCGCTGAACGCTGTCTTGTGGCTGGGTGGCAGCAGTGTCGGCCCACCAGAAAAGGGACGTCAGAGGTATAGAGTTGTGACAGCGTTTGCCCCACCCTTTGTAATGCCTGCCACCCGGGTAGAAAACGGTTCATGCCTGATGGGGTTGCCTTGTTTGCAGGTGAAGAAAAAATGCTATCATTTTATTCCTGTCTGATCAAATAGTTAAGCTCCTACATTGTATTCTAATTACTTGAGTTATTTTGACACTAATTTCTCTTTTGCATTCTTAATATTTGTCTTCATTAAGAAATAGGTTTCCACAGTCACGAAACAGGAATTTATTTGGGTAAAAAATTAAAGCCCATCAGTATATTTCTTTGTGCAGAACTGATTAAAAAAAAGTCAGATTTTAAGCATTTATTTCTTTCAGATTACAAAACATTATTCCAACTTTTGCGGATGGATAGACATAAACAATCCGGGTACAAATTTCAATTATGGTTACATTGGTGCTGTTATTTGTCACGTTGATTGTCTGTAGTACCTCAAATAGTAACACAACAGAAAAAAATTTTTGCATGCTCGAATTTTCAAAGCCATATAGCAGAATCCATTATTAGAATTCAGCGTTCTTTTCGTTACCAGTTTTACTAACAACGGCATCAGAATAGGCGCATTTATCAACGAAATCGAAAATTTGTAGAAGATGGCTGCATTTATGAAACACAAAAGCACGGGCGTCCACGCACATCGAATGAAAATGTCAAGCTCGTGAACACATGGTGCTCCTATTTAATGCGTAAAATAAAAGACTGCAATTTTTCTCTTTCTAAAAACGTTGGAATTGTGCTCCTGTCTCTTGTAATTTGAAGGAAATAAATGTTTGAAATCTTATTCATCTTTTTGAATAGCCTTTTATATTTGACACGTGCACTCACATTTTCATTCATTGTAGTATTGTAGTGTTTGATTAACTAGACTTTGTTTTCTATGTTATGTGAAGGTGCACACTAGTTCCAAAGCCGAAATCTCACGGCTTTTCGCTGACTACTACAGTGTGCGTGAGTTAGAAGGAGTGGAGTATAACATTAGCTGTTGTGCAGGGATGGCGATCGACTTGCTGAAAGTCCTTGCCAAAGATCTCTGCTTTGCCTTTGATCTCTACCTCGTGGCTGACGGTTTCTTTGGCACCAGAAGAGGAAAACGTTTCAACGGTAAGTAAATTAAATTTTAATTTCCTAATCAGGCCTATGTACGACAGCTCGATCAATGGACCAATCAATACGTAATCCTCCGTTTTTAAGGAGTGGCTCTGATTTGTCGGCTCATTGTACTGAGAGGGAGGATTGAGCATTGACTTGTCTACGCAATCCGAGAAAAGGGGAGATTAAGCATTGACTTCTCTACACAATTTTCAAAAGGAAATATTTCGTATTAACTTGTATACCGAGTCTGCGAAAAGGGAGGATTGCGCAATGACTAGTCTGCTGAAGAGAACAGAGCACGGCCTCAAGTAGTAACTGCAGACATATTGTTTAGAGAATTGTATAGTAATTCCAATTTTAACTATGTTGACTATCCAGGATACAGAAAAATGGTTCTCTTTGTGTACCAGAATGGAGCATTTTATAATATTAAGTAGCTGCTTTGATGTTTCTATTTTTAGTCAAATTTAGTCGACTTAACACATGACATGAATATGGCCAGCTTCAACAGAGCAATGAAATGGTTTAATGATAGTGATTAAAAACGTTTTTACTAACAGAAATTTCACTTTCAAGATTTTCATTTTCTTTTCTGCTTTTTACGAACTACAAAGACGCCATTAACCATGAAGCGTATATTTTTTTATCATTTTGAAACATGTTTTAAGTACTTCGGGGATACCGGCTCTCACATATACTTCATTTCATTGAATTATGTGTTCAAAATAACTGACCGAACGCGATTCATTTAAAAATATCTATATTAAAAGAGAATTATATGAGTTAAATAACTCCCAAGCTAAAGACGTAACTTCAAAAAATAAAAAAAAGACGAACTTTAAGGTTTGTGGCTATTTTCTTGTCAATGTCATAACATGAAAATTCAATGCAGCAAGAGTCGCGATAAAAAGAAGTTGCAATTAATCTTCAAAAACAAACACATCTTTCATATTTTACTCCCAATCTTTTCATGCATGAATTCATAACAATGTGATTCTTTACCCCGCAGGCATGACGTATGATGTCCAAACCGGAGCAGCCCACATGGCTTTCTCGGCTTTCAGCCTGACAAGCGAGCGTTCACAAGTCATCGATTATTCCGTCCCCTTCTATCACTCGGGGGTGTCTTGTCTTACTTTCCACCAGGAGAGAGATGTGCCACTTTCTGCCTTCCTCGTACCCTTCAGGTAATTTATAATTTCCGAGATCACGAGACGGGGCCTCGCTAACGCAGATTTATAGCGCCGAAAAATGCACCACGCGTCGCTGGAACAAATGGCGATGAAACTGCTAACAAATCAGTAGGTCGAATCACAAAGAAATTTATCAATAAATGTACAGGCGTTTGTTGTAGGATAGTTTTATACCTATCAACAGAGAGACAAATCAAAGATGAAAAGTGTCAAGTGTTATTTTTATTTACATTGGTGGGGTGAAATTGTGGACATTTTTAGAAATTCTCATTTTTTTAGCTTCGTATGAGTAAGAATCTGCCAATGAAGAGCAGCTGCAAACTCCCAGGTTTTTACTGCTGGAAACAGTAACACTTTGGAATGGACAGTTCAGTTGTTATCGGGCGCAATTTAGACTAGATATATTTGTGCGCGGCAGAATTTTTTTTCCGAGCCTGCATTTCTGTCATGGTTCCGGAGTTGAAGTCGAGGATTTGGTGTCGAAATCGGCATCTAGGAGTCGGAATCGAAATCCTTAAAATAGCTTAGCCAAAAAAATATTTTTTATACATTCGTCATCAAGAGCAAATACATTTTCCAACAAACTTTATTGTCAAATACTGTTGCCAACAAAGTTTGTTTGACGGAAATCCGTCTTTTAGTTTGGGATCTAGGTTGGTCTTAAATTTCCCCGTAGGCACTTATGTTAAGTTTTTTTGAACTGTTCAAAATTAAAAGAAAAATCATTCAATTCAAAAAGTGAAATATGGGAATGAAGTGCCCTTGCAACACCTTGCGTACAAAAAAAGAAAGTTTTTTCAAATTGGACTGTTCATTCAAGTTATCAGGGGGAACAGACAGACCGACAGACACAACATTTTCCCCATCTCAAAACTATACTTTCCTATTTTTGATTTTTCAATATTTACTTAATTATTTTACTTATTTTTGGACTTTGCGATCTTTTTAAGATGCATTATGCCACTTTTAATGCTTTTTTCGTCTTACTTTTACTTTCACAGGAAAGTAAGCTAAAAATATCCGCCGAGTGATAACATTCCAAAAACATTACACTATAATATTGAAAAATATCGTTCTCTCTTGGCATTTCAATGATAAATGCAATCTTTTTTCTTGTTGATTGATTATCAGCATCGAAAATTTATTTTAAGCTTATTGTGTTTGAAATGTATTTCCTATGTTTCAATCGTGATTTAACTTTTTTTATTTAAAAAGAAAAAAAAAGAACAAACATAAAAAAAATCGCCGTTACTTTTCTGCATCTGTACTGTATCCACTTTTAAAGGTAACTCTTATTGTTTTAATAAATAAATTCAAAACAGAAAATTAACGCCTAAATTTTGATTTAATATAAAGTTTTTGCTAGATACAGTAACATAATAACAATGTATAATGAAACGCACTGCCCAAAATTATTATAATTTGTCATTCCGAATTTGAATATCGAACTGAGATCACTAAATAATACATTCAATTCATCATTTTACACGCCATGAAGATTTGATATTGATTTAATAAATGTGCCGGGCAGCAGTTGAGTTACACATTAGTTAAACTCAAGTTATTATTTAGAGAAATCTGCTGAATACTAGCTTCATATTCAGTTAATTAATATCACACCATAAAGTAATAATGTTCCTTCAATCTTCTAATTCGGAATTCGTATTTGATTCGCTTGATATTCGTTATGCAAAACGAATTTTTATTAAAGTTCGCTAGAACACTTACGGTTTGAAAGCTATATTAAGTTTGCATGCGAGAAACTCATTATCGTGAAGCATAAAATCTGTAATTTTTGTTCTTCATAATGTTATTTAGAAAATCAAGACTTCCTTAAGTTTCTTTCTCTGTCATAACTCCTGCCAAAATTACTTTCGCATTTTCACACAAGTATGTATTATTAGTCTAAGCGTTTTAATTATTTACCGAAAAATCAACAAAAAGCAACAATAATTAAAAAGTTAATTTTGTTTAAAGAATTAAACAAACATTTCAAGGGAAGCATATATTTGCGTGTTTTTGACATCTTAATTTTTCAAATAATGCAGGTTTTCGAAGCTTTCTTTGATGCAAATCAAGTTATCGGTTTGGCTATAAAACTTTAAAACCAGAAAAAGGGGGGTGGGGGGCACCATTCCAAAAATGTGAGACATGATGAGGGATAACTGTTTTCATATCACGATTCAGAGAGTCATTTTACTTACCCTCTTCAGTCCTGATCTTTTCAACTATGAATTTCAAGTTTTTAAACCTTTGTTAGGTCTGAATTATACCTGTAACAAAATTTGGGATTGATGAAAAATAAATGCTACAATCTTAGATTTTATAATGCACAGTTATTTTCGTTATAATTTGCTTTGAAATCAAATATAAATAAAAAATTAGAAGGTACACATATGTGTACCTTCAACTGGGACTGAAGAGGATAAAAATGAGCAAAAATGGTGTGTGTCAAAAGCATTCTGAAGAGCTTTTTTTTCTCCTTTTTTTCTGCACAGCGTAATTTGAAACTGGGACTGTTAGTTGCTAAAACACTGTCTTTATACTTCAACCGAACTTATGCGATAGAATTAGCAAATTTACACAATTTATTAAAATAAATTAATAAATAAATTCCGCTGTTTTTTCGAAGTCGCGATTTCTATTGTCTAAAAATAAAATAACTGATGATAATAAGCAATCGCATATATCTTCAGCATATTGTACCCGTTTCTATTGTAATTTAAATTGTTCATAGTAAAGCTAAGCTAGGGCGCACGTATAAATCATGCGAGAGGGGGGGAGGCACGTAATTCTATGTACGCAACTGTACCTTACCCTTTTAATGATTTCATATTTTTCTTCTAAAGTATAGTCAAATTTATTTTCCATTCCTGTGATTTTAGCTTACGCATTTTTATTTGCAGCGCCCAGTTGTGGATCGCCATATTCACTGCCTTGAATCTGACAGCCATATTTGCTGCCATATACGAGTGGTTGTCACCATTTGGGCTTAATCCCTGGGGGCGTATGCGAAGCAAAAATTTTTCGTTGGCTTCTGCTTTGTGGGTTATGTGGTCGCTTCTTTTTTCTCATCTGGTTGCCTTTAAGGTAAGTGTTTTAAACTGTACAACGGGAAAAAAATGAAAATAGTAAAAAGATAATTCTATTGTTAACCTTTTGAAACACGGTGACTTCAACAATAGGCTGTTTTTCTTTTCTTTTTTCCTTTATGGTAATCTCAAAGACATTTTTCCTTCCTTAAATTGTTAACACGGTATTAAAGTTACAGATTTAAAGCAGGGGAAACTAGGCTGGTTTGACCGCATAGGATTTTTGATCTACCCTCTCTTTTTCCACATTTAAATATTTAATTAACTGATGAGCATCATACGGTATCAGAGCATCAAATAGAATCAAAAGTTAATTCTACCTTTCATCCATTTTGAAATAGAATCAAGGAGTAATCGTGTTTCATGTTTTTTACAGACAAAAAAGTAATTTTTCTTGCTATGCAAGTGCATCTCTCTTATACCATTCATCATTAAAATAAACAAAATTAAATTGAATTATTAGTGTCCTCAGATTAATATAAAAAAAGACCACATACTTATTTTTTATAGTAAAGGATTTTTTCATTGTTTTGCTAGAATGGTTATTAAGGGTGTTTTGACCCACTTAAATTCCAGAAAGTTTGACCCTGCTCAAACCTACCCATTTAGCTTTATTTCATGGTATAACAATTTGTAAACTGAAAAACATTCACGGCCATGCTCCACATCAGCGTAAAACGCGACCGAAACTGAAGGCAGAAACCGAAAATCCGGGTACTTTCCATAGGAACACCATTGAATCCATTTTACGCTTCTGCCTATTTTTTCTGCTTTGCGTCGATGTGGAGCATGGCCCTTAGTCTAAAAGAAAACTCTAATTCAAATGAAAGTTTTTTCTTAACTTACAGTTAGTCACTTGGTATTCATTTGAAGCATTATCTATAAAAATATTATTTCGATCAAATTAAGTACAACTGAGACTTGCTTTTCTCTTTTGTTAGCAAATTTATCAAGTTACTCAACCCATTTTAATTTCCCCCGGTTATTTTCTAAGTTTCTTTATTTTTTATAACTGAAGTAACTTTTATTTTATATTATGAAAATTTAAAAAATGACCTAGCAAAGACAAATACAGTAGCAAACGTACTAAATCAAAAGTTTTCAAACACCCCTGCCAAAGCTAATACCGAAACCATGCACAGTATGGAAAAGATGAAGAATTGTTTTTTCAAAATATCAAGAAAAAGACCAGGAAACAAACAAAAGAGTACTAGTTCTTCTCCAGAGACTAATTTTACTCTTTATGTTCTTTAATTTAATCTTAACACTTTCTATATTGCTACAATTTTCTATGCACAAATATTTAGATACATTGATTCTTCCAGGCACCGAAGTCATGGCCTAATAAGGTACTGATAAACTTATGGGGATGCTTCAGCGTTATTTTCGTTTCTTCGTACACAGCAAACATTGCAGCTCATTTCGCAGGACTATTTTTTCATCTCAGGGTCGACGATTTTCACGATGCAGGCGTAAGTACTTAAATTCATCTTCTGAACCCTTCATGGCATTTTTTAAATCATATTGTAGATAAACTTATACCGATAGACTAAGCCGTGAATATTGTTTAAGTATTTCGTGTACTCATAAATGAGGTGTTTAGCATCAAAACCAGATTTTTTTTTTCACTTCCTATTCACTTACTTATCTCAAATGAATTCATTTTCGTTTCCATAACCTTTGGTAAGCGACTTCATTTCTCGTTTATTATATATATATATATATATATATATATATATATACATAATTAGTTCTGATTTGAAGTAAAGCCCCCTTTTTCTTTTAACTGAGAAGACGGTATGTGCTTGCAGCTCCGCCTGAGTCCAGGCTTGAGGACGGCAATTTACAGCCTAATATCCCGATAATTTGTATTTGTATCTAGGCTTCCTTTTTAAGTCCTCTTCCCAATAGTTTCTTATTTTTTGCTTTAGAAACTGTTTCTCGCGAAACTGAATTCTGAACCAGTGGTGAAAATATCTTAATTTACAACTTATAACTTATATATAATAGTCCAGATAGTTTTTTTTTTTTTACTATTTTAGTAATTATTTTTAATCATGCACACACAAAAAGTTACTAACAATACATTCTCAGTAAAGAGCGTGTTTATTTCACTCGCTTGACGCGCTTAGCTCACTTCATATTACTTTATCGACCACACTAAAAATTAGTTAAAACGATCAGGATTAACAAGGTTCATCTGTATTATTAAGTTTATGAAACAAGCTAATGAAATCAAAATCAAAACCAATCACTAAACATTATATTTAAAGAAGTGAGAAAAAAATTAAAACCTTAGCCTAATTAATGCATCAAGACCTGAACCCCATTTCTTTCGCTCTTTTCTCGCTTCTTCTCTCTTTTTTTTTTTTTTTTACTAGCATTTTCTTTCTTTGTTTTTAAAGCTATATTTCGTACTTGATTTTAAACATAACATATGCAAGCAAACATTATGTACACATATGAGTTTTCAATTAAACCCAATTTTTTTTAAGTTTAAATACAGATTTCGCTTTCTAACACTCAAGAAATAAAAGAGAAGTACTTAGAAACTATGGTTGCTTGGTTCAGCTTTTTAAGTTAAAAATTGGAAGTGTTGAACAAATTGTTCCCATTCCTTTTTCATTTAATTTGACGGGTAATTTGAACATTCTCAAAGGCAGACATATTTTGCAACATTTAACGCAAATTATGCAATATTCAAAGGGTATTTTCACTTGACTGTGTTTTTAAAGCTGAGTGTAATGGTCTAATTGACTTCCTGAAATGTATTTTGGATTTTTTTAAATAAAATGTTAAAAGCATGGGAACTGACTAAAATACTACTTCTATCAAAGTCAGACAGTTACCATGTTTTGAACTCTTTCTTTTTTCTTTTTTAAATCGTCCAAAACGTATTTTTTACTTCAACTTCAAGCTCTTTTGTTTTTTCCAGCTTCTAAATCAAAGAACGGGGGCTACGAAAGGAAGTTCGGCGGAATCATACATACATGCTCAAAATCCTCAACTTTGGCAGCATATTCAAAAATATGGCTTCGAAGATCTGGAAGAAGGATTGGAAAAACTCAGGTGAAATATTTTTTCTTGATTTTAAAGTATAACACAAAGATTAATGCTTAACTAAACTGTAAAATTCATACCGAAAAAGGATATACAGTAGAGCCTCTTTAGTCCAGAGTTCTGTAATCTGAACGCCCACTAATATAAGCGTCTCATTGAGATGAAACTCGTGTACTGTAAATAAAATTAATTCAGCACCTACTACTCAGCAAGAGAGCTTGAAGTCAACGTCGTTTCAAAGTGTTGACTAACTAGCACCTTATGCACAATAGCACAGTATTGCATTTTCTCTATATATTAAAAAAAAGTAAGCTCAAAGATATCGTGAAAGGATGTTTGTGGCTGGCCTACATCCAGGCGGCCCCATAGCACCTACAAACTTGCAACTTGGTACAAAATTAGTTCGAGCCATGTAGATTTGCACCTAGGAGCCTTTTTTTTTAATTTCGAATTAATTTTTTTTAAATAATTTTTTAAGCATCAATTTCACATACTTCACCAAATTAGGTGGCGAAAAAATCCCACCACCCCCTAATGTTATATATCGTTGGAAAGAGGTTTTTTTCTGAAAAAGAAGACCTTTGTTCCATTTCTCTCAGTTAAATATAACAGGAGATAGAAATGATTCTAATTTAGTCATTTTTCAAGGCTCATCTCGAGCAAAATTACATTACACTCGACCAAACAGCTCCGAGATCTTTTGACTGAGGTCGCGTTCGATAAACAAAACCGGTGACTCTTTGTTTTGCTTATTCCTCATCTTAATTCAACGAAATAATATACAGGATTGCTTTTATCGCATATTTTTTTTGACTTTTTTTTTAATATTTAAGAAAGGTTGTGTTATTTTTCGTACGGCATTTTATTTTGTTTAAGTGATTTCATATGAATTACATTGCTTGTTTAAGTTAATTTTTTTTTTCTGCGAGGGAAAGGAGTAAGGATGCACCGATTAATCGGCAGTACCGATTAATCGGCCATAATCGGCCACTTTGACCATTATAAATAATCGGCAAAATCGGGCCGATTAATCGGCCGAAAAATGTTTTTTAAATTTTATTCTGAAAGTATACCTTCACTAAGAAACTACGATGAATAATTTTATTAACAGTAAAATCCTCACCCCAGTTGATGTAAAGTTTTTAATAAATTAATTCTCCTACTTTGAATAAATATACATAGACAATATTGCAACATTTTTTATGTGGCGAAAGTTTCCTCCTTAGTACAATGTTTTAGATAACCTTTAATTTTTACAAAGAATAAAAGTCTTGAATTAAATTGCTACTAATTACTAAAAAATTTAAATTAAAAGTACTCCTAAATTGGAGTACAGACTCCCTTCCCCTTTTCTGAATTTTTATATCCAATTAACATAATTAACAATGGGTTAAGGCTCATTCCACGTCAAATCACTCCACCACGTCAATCAATTAATTTTAATAGTCGGCCGTGCCGTCATGTCTCGGATTTTGTTCAATGTTTTTTTACGGATAGATACCTATGAGATAAACTCAAATTAATTTTTTTAGATTTTTTGAATAAAAATTTAGGGTTGTAGAATTTTTTGAAATTTTGATTTTTTCAGAATTTTTGCTTTTTTATTTTTGGTATGCATTTTGAAAAAGCTCTATAACTTCCTCACTTTTCATTCAATCAAGCCAGTTTACATATCATTTTAAAGCTAATTATTTTCTCCTTCAATATTAGTGACAAAAATTAGATTGTGAAAAATAGAATTTTGTCAATGGTCATCTGAAGTCAGATTTTGTGTTTTTTCAATTGGTATGTTCAATAGGTCATATATCCGGAGTACCAACTAAGAACTGCACAATTTTTTTTTCAGTGATGACAACATCATATACTTTTCATGTAAAAAAAATTAAGGGGTGTTTTTTGTTGTTTTGGAATAAAAAATCAAACGTGTTTTTTCAGTTGGTATGATCAATAGGTCATATCTCCGGACTACCAACTAAGAACTGCACGACAATTTTTTTCTGTTATGACAACATCATACCCTTTTTATGTATAAAAAATTAGGAGGGTGCTTTTTGTAGTTTTGGAATAAAAAAATCAAACGTGTTTTTTCAGTTGGTATGATCAATAGGTCATATTTCCGGACTACCAACTAAGAACTGCACGACAATTTTTTTCTGCTATGACAACATCATACCCTTTTTATGTATAAAAAATTAGGAGGGTGCTTTTTGCAGTTTTGGAATAAAAAAATCAAACGTGTTTTTACAGTTGGTATGATCAATAGGTCATATCTCCGGACTACCAACTAAGAACTGCACGCCACTTTTTTCTGTTATGACAACATCATACCCTTTTTATGTATAAAAAATTGGGAGGGTGCTTTTTGTAGTTTTGGAATAAAAAAATCAAACGTGTTTTTTCAGTTGGTATGATCAATAGGTCATATCTCCGGAAAACCAGTTAACAACTGCGCCATTTTTCTTTCCATAATGAAAACATCATGATGTTTTTATGATCAAGAAATTAGAACGAAGTTTTTTTGTTATTTTTGAAATAAAAATATAACATGTTCTTTTCAAAAAACTTTACTTTAAAATTAACTTTTGAAACTTAAATTTGAGACTCACTCAGCATCACACGTCACAAGCAGATGAAAATGTATCCTATTTATTACATTCAAATACTTGATGGCAGTTTTATATTGTTCTACTGCTTGCATGCTTTGGTAGTGAAAAGTCACTGCATAATCAGTTTACTTTTCAGTAATTATTTGCTAGCCACTCCATCAACCGATGGGAATTACGATAAAGTAAACTGAAATGTCTTTAAAAATACTTTCATTCATAGTTTGACAATAGTTTATAATTTGTTATCAAATGAAAGCATAAAAATTTAATGAATAACAATCTTTATTTCTACCATGTTCCGACAGTGGCAACAAAAGGTTTTTCAAACACAGAAACCTTCTTCACTAATATACTCTTCGTGTCTAATGGCTTGAAGAAGTAATTCTCTCTGCTGCCTACTATTCGTAAGACTCTATCTTTTCTTTAAAAAATCTTCATTTGCAACCACTTCCACTGCTTTCACGAAAAAAATCTGTATCCCCTTTATGTTTTGAGAGGCAAATTGAAATAGCTCATGTGCATTTAAAATCTGTCCTTCGACAGTTCTTTGAAGACTTGCTCTTCTCGCAAGCTGTTTTATTGTGCCCCCTACTCCATCGCATGCATTCTTGCCATGACTCGTGGCAAAGAAATGCCATTCAGCTGCCATGTCGTGGTCTTCCTTGTGATAGCATAGGTTTTTTTTCAATTTTATGGAGTTTTTAAACTTATCGAAAACTTGATTTTTAAAGAAATTTGTTTCAAAAATCCATTTGTTTTTTTTTTTTTGTTTTTTTAAATTTCAGAACAACAAAAAACACCCTTGTAATATCTTGATCATAAAAACATTATGATATTTTCATCATAGGAAAAAAATGGCGCAGTTGTTAACTGGTAATCCGGAGATATGACCTATTGATCATACCAACTGAAAAAACACGTTTGATTTTTTTATTCCAAAACTACAAAAAGCACCCTCCTAATGATTTATACATAAAAAGGGTATGATGTTGTCATAACAGAAAAAAATTGTCGTGCAGTTCTTAGTTGGTAGTCCGGAGATATGACCTATTGATCATACCAACTGTAAAAACACGTTTGATTTTTTTATTTCAAAACTGCAAAAAGGACCCTCCTAATTTTTTATACATAAAAAGGGTATGATGTTGTCATAGCAGAAAAAAATTGTCGTGCAGTTCTTAGTTGGTAGTCCGGAAATATGACCTATTGATCATACCAACTGAAAAAACACGTTTGATTTTTTTATTCCAAAACTACAAAAAGCACCCTCCTAATTTTTTATACATAAAAAGGGTATGATGTTGTCATAACAGAAAAAAATTGTCGTGCAGTTCTTAGTTGGTAGTCCGAAGATATGACCTATTGATCATACCAACTGAAAAAACACGTTTGATTTTTTTTATTCCAAAACAAAAAAAAACACCCTCCTAATTTTTTTTACATAAAAAGTATATGATGTTGTCATCACTGAAAAAAAAAATTGTGCAGTTCTTAGTTGGTACTCCGGAGATATGACCTATTGAATATACCAATTGAAAAAACACAAAATCTGACTTCAGATGACCATTGGCAAAATTCTATTTTTCACAATCTCATTTTTGTCACTAATATTGAAGGAGAAAATAATTAGCTTTAAAATGATACGTAAACTGGCTGGATTGAATGAAAAATGAGGAAGTTATAGAGCTTTTTCAAAATGCATACCAAAAATAAAAAAGCAAAAATTCTGAAAAAATCAAAATTTCAAAAAATTCTACAATTATAAATTTTTTTTCAAAAAATCTAAAAAAATTAATTTGAGTTTATCTCATAGGTCCGTAAAAAAATATTGAACAAAATCCGAGACATGACGGCACATAGCGTTAGGCGATTTGACGTAATGTAATGTTATTGACAATAATATGAAAATTGGCTCTAAGAAATTTGATAAAATATTGAAATTATTTTGTGAAAATTGGGAAAATGGAAAAAAAATCTTCTCTTGGAAATAAATTACTTACTATTTCTGAACTCGGAATTGTATAAGAGAGAAACAACAGCAATGGTAAAATTGGTAGTATACAATCATCCTTATCATTAATCGGCTGAGCCTATTATTCGGCCGATTATCAACAACCGATTAATCGGTAATCGGTAATCGGCCAATTTGCTTATCGGTGCATCTCTAGAAAGGAGTTGGATTTTCTGTTTGCGCGAGGTATTTTACTATGTTTTTTTTTTAAATGTACATATTTTTTTTTTAAATTTTTATATCAGAATGGGGGGGGGGTCTTTTTATTTGTTTGGCGAATTATTTTAAATTTCAAACCAGGGTATATGGACATTTCAGTTAAAGAAAAAGATCATTTAACATGACGATGGAGGGAGGGTATTATTTTCTTTTTCAGCGGGGACGCCGTATTCGGTGGCATATAGTGGATTGGACTCCAAACCATCAGAAGCGGGTTGGTGATCGAGCCGCCGAAGGCGGTGAGATACTCGCCTTAGGCGACGAATGGGGGTTGGTGAGCGAAGCGAGCAGGGGGCAGAGCCCCCTAGTTCTTTAAATAATTGTTTTCTTTTCTGATACTCTTTACATTCTGCGCTTGCTATTAAATAAGCAATACTTTAAAATGAAAAGAACTTCTAGCTTTTTCTGTAAAACTTAAAACTAAACTCTGATACTCCATATTTATTTATTTATTTTTATCTGAATATCATACTTTTTCCAGGAAAGGGGAACTGGACGTGCTTATTGGTGATACTGTGGTGCTAGATTACATTCGAGGAAATGATCCTGGTTGCGGCCTTCATCTTTTAGGACAATCTATTTTTGACGACGCTTACGCGGTAGGCATGCAGAAGGGTTTTCGACTCAAAGTGAGTCTTCTGAGTGTACTCAAACATGTAGCAGTAGATACTTGGGTGATCCCAAAAGGAAGATCTCACATAGAAGGAAGTTTGTTCGTACGGTTGTTGATAACATAGATTTGTTTACTCCTTCCCTAATAAAAAAAAAAGCGCATACAACCCTTGCATAATTGCTGCTTTATTTACAGCTGGAAGTCTGCTGCAAATAAAGTCAAACAAACTCATTCATCAGAGCGATGCACAGGTGATTTTTTTTAAACTGTCCTCTTGCTAAAATTTCAATTTGCAGCAGACTAACTACAATAATCTTTTTTTTCCAGCTGTTTTTTCTAATTTAATACAAGCTCCTTGTGTCATTATTCACACTATTAATATCAAAATTTACATCCTTTTTTTCTGCATCCCATTGCTTTAAAAGCTTAAAAACTGATTTTTCTACATTTTGCAATGTTCCTACACAACACTACTTGAATTCGCGTAGAAGTTTGAAAACCATCGCATGAAACGTGCACAAGTAGTACTGAAATTTACATTGTCTACTGTGTACTACCATATGTTTAATTATATCAAGAGTATAGCCAAGTTTGTCGGATTAAAATACTTTCTAGTTGTTTCAACTGGCATTTATGAGTAAATATTAATAACTGAAAAAAGTACCGTTTTGTAAAACAAAAAATATCCACCTAAGTCATATCCACCTAACCCAAATTATGAGATATTACGCTAGCATAAAAATGAAAGGTGTTTGAGCACCATCTTCCTTTAATAAGAATAGAACGCTGAAATTTCAGAAGAGTGATCTCATGCATAATTTCCCAGGAAATAAATACAAATCATTTCTATAACAAAGAGATCTTACTTCTGGGATTAATCTCGTAGATAGTGCTTAGCTACCACAGGTTTCAATGACTCCAAAAGAAAAAAAAAGAACCTTTATCAAAATTAATTTTATTTTACAAAGCATCTTTTTTTTATGAATTTACATTGCAAAGAATTGTGTATTCTCTCATGCTTGGAACTTGTGGCGATTTTTTTCGTTAAACTCAATCAAGCAAAATAAAATCAAACAATATCAATAGGCTAATTAGTTATTTCTTTCTATCTGTTTTTTTTTTTCTCTGCAGTTGGCAATTATTGAAATTTTTATTGTATATGCCTCAATTTTGACTTTATCTTTCGCAAATTTTCTGCGTATTTTCTGTGTATATTTTTTACCTTTAAGGCTACAGTGGACACAAAAAATGTGTTTTTTCAATTATTGATCTATATGTCAGAAACTTTGCGTGCTTGTATACTTACTACATCTAAAGGCATAAAAAATGAATCGGTGCAAAAACAATGAACACTTTTTTGAAATTTAAATTTCAAAAAAAATTTTTAAAAAATTTCAAAATGTTCCATGCGTCACAATTTTTTTTTTTCAAACTTTGAATTTCCACTTAATTTCCAATCATTAGGCATGATTGCATAAACCTATGCATTAAATGTTATGTTTTATGAGATAGTTTATAAAAGATGGGTGAAAATGAAAATTTATATGAATTTTTCAGTTGAAAAATTTCATTTTCAATATTTATTAAGCTGTTTACTTAATTTTTGACTTTTTATAGGAAGCATTAAGCCTTCCTTTATTCCTTTTATCTTTTTTTCCATGGGTTATTGTAGAAAAATAAAGGATAAAAATTGCGTTAAAAACAAAGATTGTTGTGTGCACAAGCAGGTTTTTAGACACCGTGGGGAATAATTTTCATTGAAACGAAAACAAGCTTACAGTATTTTGACGTAAAAATAAAGGAAATAAGTTGTAGCAACTATGCGTTTTAAGCAAGCAAAAGGTATCTTATGCGACATTTTTTTAATGAAAAGAAATTCAGTACGAATGAAAAATGTATATCGTCGCCTCAAAGCAACAGTAAGATATCTTACTGTAATTCATGGGATTTGATGCCTTGCTGCTGCTCTGTTGTGACGATATATAAACTATTTTTTTTATAAAAGAGCTTTGGGGAAAACTATTTGTACAAGATTTTTTTTTAATGTTCTTTTACATTTAAAGTTAGGATTTTGTGATTTATGAAGAAATTAGAGTTGAGGCAAGCATAAACTGACAGCATTGTGATGGCTACGCTGATTCTAATCACAGATTACGAATCTTCCAGGTTAGGTTTGCCCCCTACTATAGTCATTTCATGGATTCAAGACTTCACAAAATATGAATAATTAGTCAACCTTCCTAAAACACCACGAATAACTAATTAGTCCCAAATAATCAATGTCAGGTACCTGAAATGAGCAACATATTGAAGTGAATACCTTTTTTTTTTTTTTTTTTTGCTTCGAAAGAAATCCATTTCCACCCTGATCCTTCGATACAACGAGCACGGTTTCATCGAGCAGCTGCAGAAGAAATGGTTCGGAAGAGTGCCTTGTTTCAACCACTCCGTGCATCGCCTCAACAAGCCGAAGCCCCTGAGCCTGGGGGCCGTGGCGGGCGTCTTTGTGATGCTGGTGCTGGGCCTCGTCGTGGGCATCGTCATCCTCGTCATCGAGCACATGGTCTTCAAGCACGCCCTGCCCCAGCTCCGCAAGAAGCCCGCGGAGTGTTTCTGGAAGAGCCCCAATGTGATGTTCTTCAGCCAGGTGAGTTTGGTTCATGAGGAAGATTTGCAGTGGTCCTCTGGTAAGTTGACCTCCGACATAACCAATGTTTCCTCTTTTTTAGGTAATGGGAAAGGGTAATTGGCGTTGAAGTAAGTTGGGTCCTTTTATGCACTGCAAAAAATGGACTGTTGTTTTTACAGTATAATACTGGCAACCGAGGTTCCAATTCAAAACTGTAAAATGCACAGTAATAAACTGTAAAACTAGTAATTTTACAGCTTCTTACTGTAAAGTTAGACATTTTACAGTTTATTACCGTAAAATTTATCTGTATTATACTGTAAAATCAACAGTATAATACTGGCAGCAGAGGTTCCAGTTTAAAAGTGTGAAATGCACGGTAATAAACTGTAAAATTAGCGATTTTTCAGTTTATTACTATTAAATTAACAATTTTACAGTTTAGTACTATAACGTTAGCAATTTTAGTTTATTAGTGTAAAATAAGAACATTTTCCAGTTTATTACTATAAAATTAGCTGCATTATACTGCAAAAACAACATTCATTTTTTACAGTGTGGTTGCTTTGCTAACGTATTCCTACTCAAATCGACAACAATGGCTCTTTCCTATTACCCGAAACAGAGGGAAATATTGTGAAGGTCATTGCTCAACTTTTCAGAGGAGCACTGTACTTAGAGCCGCTATATAGACTGTATAGTGGCCTTAACTATACTGTCTGACGGTATAATTTCCCCTTTGCCCACAAGTTTTGCACAATAAAAAGGTTTTCTTTTTAATATTTCTTTTCTACACGACAGTATTTATTTATTTCTTAAAATCATAATGGTCATATCTAGTGCTGTAGGTGGAAAAAAATACTTAGGGGTACTCACCTTGGGGCTTAGGGGGACTCAATTACCAAAAGAAAAAAGTGGTAGGAAACCACTTTACATTTTCATTATTTCATCATACAAATCCAATTTCAGAGGGTAGCGTCTTCTCTCGTAATAACTACAACCAGGGCCTGATTACCCAAAAGGCACGGGAAGCTTGAGCTTCCCCTAAAAGATTTCAGGGGGCCCAAAAATGAATGCAAACTTGTGATTTAAAATTTTAGTTTCTGCTTTTAAATGCATATCTAAAGGCAATTGTAAACATTAGAACTGGTTCAATAAAAATTTTCTGGAAAGTTTTAAAAGTGAAGATACATTTCAAAAAGCATTAATCCCACCGCAAGCGTTTTTTAAATGTTGGATTTGACCCGACTTTTTTACAATGTACTTTTCTTGTGTTTATTAATTCTGTGAAGTAATAAATCTAATTTAACATCGAATCATAGAATTGCAATGCAACCATGTGTATTAAGTATGAAAATTCTACATATTAGTGGAGGAAGGGGACAGACTTTAATCTGAATTCTGCTTGAGTATGATAGGCTTTAGAAATGTAGTGAGATTTGTTTCAATGTCTCAAGAGTATAGAAATACCCCCTTCCCCTCGCCTCAAAATGTTGGGGGCCTCAAAATGAGACAGAGTTTCCACTAACTTCACGGGTTAATCGGGCCCTGACTACAGCATTGATCCTATCAGCTGTTTTTAAGAAATAAGTCGTAAACTATAACTTGAGCTACAGAATAAGCTATAAGTAATGTTTTGTGAGCTCCTATTTCTAAGTACGGCGTATACGTAAATAAATGTCCCAACTTTTCCCGCAATGAAATCGTGGCGAAATAAAAAGAGGTAGCCTTGTTGTTCATGAAAAATCAAGCTTATCGAATAAAAATTTGCAGACTATTCTTTATTCAGTAGAAGACTTCTTCTTTCTTTTATGTGGAGCTTCTACTCAAGTTTTTGTCAAAAATTACGAACTACGTAACTGCCCTCAAGCGATAATGTATCAGAAAGTTTTTTTACGGTCTTAAAGTGTGTTATGTAGTTTCAATGTTTAGAGCACTCACAGACAGAGGAATTTTAATTTTTGTTATCACAACAGTTAAGGATATTTTAATTAATTTCATTATTTTCATTTATGTTTTTATTCTTAATTAAAAAAGATTTTTAAGAAAAAAGGAATTATTCGTTTTTTTCCCCTTGCAGTCATATCTGTCAAAATTGGAATCTATTCAATTGATTCGAGCCTCCCATCTTTCTTAAGACTAGCAGCGACAGTACAATCTCAATATACCTGTGGAAATAAAAGAAAAATCAATAACTATTTCAAAAGCTTGGTTAATCACCATTGAAAAGATTCTACGTTCAATCAAATACGCAAAAGAGGATTTCCTTTTCGATACTGAACAAGACAACTTAAACAACGAAACAGCCTCTTCTGTATCGATTATTTCAATTTCTCCCTACACACATGCTTTGTCTCCGTCCTATTGTGCTTCTCATAACAAAACTCGGTGCTTTGCCCCAAAATTTAATTGATATATCAGAGTTCTTCCTTTATTCTTATGCGTTATTACAGCCAAATTTCTATTATTTTCAGCGCCAGTATTTTGTTTATATTTTTTCTTTCTTTTTTCTTAATATCATCGATATATTGTGCAATTCCATCGCAAAACGCTTATTTAATGAGAGAAGGAATTGTTTTATAATAGAATATTTGCGTGCAGAAGTTTTTATACATTAAAACAAAATAAATTAATCCTGAAAAAACTTTTTTGTGAGATATAAGGAGATATAATAGTGCAATTAAAAGTTCTAAAATTGAAAGCTCCACAATGTACCTGTTTATACACAATAGAGCCTCCTTCCTTATACGATGCTTTTTAGTACAAATGCTTTGAGCCCATGTTAAAAGATAACCATGGTAAATCGCAGCTCGCATTCTAGTGAAACAGCAGATTACGCAGTCAATTACGTACGGATAAATCTTGTACAAAAAAATACAAGATCGGTTTTATCAGTAACTTTTTTCAGTTGGATCCTGGAAACATAATAAAGCAGTGTAAAGATAATCCAACACGGTTTAGTAAATTTCCTTAGAAAAAACTTTCAAGGAAATTTTTCCGAAAGAAGCAAATCAATTTTCTTTCTCCAAGATAGAGGAAAAAGTAAGTACCTTTTCCTTAAAGCAAAGAGGTCGTTCGTTAATCTTTTAGTTAATATTTTCATATCTCGCGAATAATAAATCAAGTCTAAAATCTGTTCAATTCCAGGGCTTAGTTTTGTTAAAAAAGGGAAAAATCGTGAAGCATCGTAAAAATAGTTCAAGATATAGACCAGAATAAATGAAGGTATTTTCTACATTTTTTTTCGACAGCTTGAATTTGACTTCACCGAAAAACTGAGGTGGCCAGTTTAAATTCATAGATATAAATCTTAATACAAAACTTAATACAATATAGCAGGATTTTATTTTATAAAAATAGCAAAACCTCGATTATTCAAAACTCTCTTAAATAAAACTTCGTTTAACTAAAGTCGGTTTTCTCAAATTTTATAAAAAAATTCTAGCTGCGTGGCCTGGCGTTGCACGGGCGTAAAGTGGTGAGAAAAGTTTAAACAAACTACTTGCCGCCAAGACGACTCGCCTCAAAAGTAGCGAGGAAAGTTTGAACAAAATACGTAATTGAGTACATACTATATTGTTGTTTGAATTTAGAAATACTTCATTAGTTCTTAATCTTTTAAAGTTAAAAATTGTTAACTTGTGCTACTCTTTCAGAAATTGTACAGATTCATCAACACAGTGGAATTGGTATCTCCACACCATTCTGCCAAGGAAATCGTTGAAAATATCAGGGAAGGGCAAATTTTCAGCCTTTTCCAGAAGAGCGTTAAAAGGGTGAGTGACAAATGTTAGAGAGTTGTAACAGTTATCGATTTCTTTAAGGAAGGTAAGATATTTCCTTTCCGGTTCTTCTGCCTTCATACAGAAGATTGGTAATTCCTCATCTGGAGTAAGCTGCTCAGTTTTGGTCTTCTTAATTGAAGAAAGTTTTTCTTTTATTGGAAAGGATTCAAATGATAGCTACAAGTTTAGTTACTGATCTTACTGATTAAGACTATGATTCCAGGCTTAAAATGCTTAGAATGTATATAAATATGAATGCTTACCATAGTTGTCTTAAGCAAAGGAGAGTCAGAGGGCTTAATTCAGATGTTTAAATTTATCAAAATCAAAGATCTTACTGGGTTAAATTCCTGTATGGAAAGCGTTACAAAAGGTAATTGTTCTAAGCTATTTAAACCTCGGGCTAACCTGGAAATTAGAAAAAAATACTATTTTAGCAGGGTTGTGAGCCCTGCTGAAGAGGTGAGAGACTAATGAGTAAGGAAGTAGATAGCTTTAAGAGAAGGCCATTGATCATCATTGTGGACTATGAATTGGCTAGGACTAGCTTAGTTGGGCCTGAAGCCTGTTGCTGGTCATAACGTTTGTATTCCGTTACAGATTTAATAGATTTTTTCTTTATAAATACGCCATTTACAATGTTAAATTTAACAAATTACTTGATGACGTATGTGAAAATTTACAAAACAGCCATTACCCTGAATGACTGAACAGTTAGTGAAATTATCGCTGCTAACTGGAAATAAGCAAACATAAATAATTTTTAGAGCCCTTCTAAAGCTCATTATTTATTTAAATAAGTTAGTAGCTCCAACTGTAATTTTCAATAACTGAATAAAGGGAAAGTAGTCATATTTAATAATTATTTTCTCCATTTTTTATTAACTGAAAACAAGTTTGCCTTATTAACAATCTTAGGCATAAGATTTCATTGCTGATCCCAGGACTTCGTATATGCTAAAAGACGTGCCCTACAGTACGCATAACTTATTTGTTCGCTTAAATAGCTTGAACTTTGCCTAAAATGCTAACCTTTCATCAAATTGAAAAGAAGCGTTGGAGCTTAGCTCCCGTGAGCTAATATGCAAACTAAGCAATGGCTAAGCCATGGCTGAGTGGGTTTTACATTTTCTGGCACTATTAGTGAACAAAACCAATGTAGAAATGTAATTATTGCTCTCAAATAACAGCGAATGAGTGTATCGTTTTGACGCTAAAGTTCAAAACTAGCGATTCTAATGAACAAAATGATTGAAGGGGCAAGTGGATAAAGGTGATATGTGACAATTTTGGAAAAGCATGCTTTTTACTATGGATGAAGGTGAAAAGGTAATATATATATATATATATATATAGAGAGAGAGAGAGAGAGAGAGAGAGAAAGCTTTTTCTAGAAATTAAAAAAAAATGTCACATGTCACCTTTGTTCACTTACCCTTCAATCGTGTTTGTGAATTAACACAATTCAACACACACTAATTTGAATTTGTATAAATCGGCGAAATTCAAATGTCACATATCACCTTTATCCACTTGCCCCTTCAATTGTTATCATTTTTTTTATGAATTAAGTTTCAGTCTGAATTAAGTTAAGTTTTGTAAGCAGCAAGCTTCTCATTCTACTTAAAAGGGTTTTTTTAATACATGCGCTAGTGGAATCTAGTGAGATCCAATTGGGGATTAGATTTTACCCTTTTTTCTCAGCCTTGTCTTCCTTCTTTTTCTTTCCCTATTTTTTTTAAACTTGATTTAATTAAATCATCAGGTTGAACAATGTCCGTTGTAATCCGCTCTTAAAAAGTGACAGCTTAATCTCACTTCTCTTCAGATATCTTCATTCCTTCTCAACATTTCAGGCGTTTGTACTTTATTCATGAATATTTACTTTGACTTCAACTTCTAAAAGAAAGAAAAAACTTTTAAATCTTGATTATGTGAGCTAGTCCCCCTTTTAGCGGCTTGAACGCTTATTACTCTGAGTATTATTTTATAAAAATATGAAATTAATAGTATTGAGATCACTTATAGTATCAATTTTGTAAAAACTTCAAGAAACTTTAGCACTTTTATTCGAACCAGAACGAAGAGGGTACTAGCTCTTTACTTATAAATACTGGAAACATTTCTAAATCTGTATCAGTCACTTCCCTGGAAGCTTCGTCCACGCAGCCACTGAAGATGACCGTCACAGATGCGGTTGAAACGTTTGAAGTTACTACACTCAGATCACGGCACAACAGCCCAGAATCGCTTAATAAGATCTATTAAATTCTTCTAAACATCAAAAAGGGTTTTGTTTTTAATTTTTAAATGTTTAGATTTAGTCTGAAGTATTATTTTAGAGTAGTTTTAAAAGCTCAGAATGGCACTTATTGTGAAACAAACTTTTGCTATTACTTAATTTGAATGAATAAATATTTCTTTTTGTCAGGTAAAATAATTTAGAAAACTAAGATTCTAAATTTCAAACATATTAGGTCGCTTCTTGGGGTATGCACTTTTTCTGTCCATTTTAATAGTTCTTTCGTTCCCTCTGTTATGTTTAAAAAAATAGTTTTTCGTTTTTAAAAATAATGCTAATTTTAACACAGTGGTTAAAAAATATATTAATTAAATTATAAAGAATTAATTAAATTTATTTCACATAAATTTGCAAAAAATCATTCATCCTATATTAATTGTAAAAGTATAATAATATTTAAAGGTTTAGTCACATAGTTGATAAATTTTTTTTAGTGGCTCTTTTTATCGAAATTTGAATAATGAGAAAAAAATTGTATTTATCATAATCGAATTTATTTTACGTAGAAATCAATTCCTCTATCGAAAATTTTACTAATACCTCTATAACATAAAATTTTACAAGTTATTTTGAAACTAGAAGTTAGTTCACTCCAACAAGTATTAGAGAAGTTCCTTTTTAAAAAAAAAAATAAAATTTTATATGGGTCTTTTAATATTTGCCTCCTCTACACATGCCGTTTACATTAAGATTTTGAAGTTGATTCATAAAGGCTTCTTCAGAGATTTTATTAAGAAGTAAATATTTGCTACTTTCAGAAAGCTAAAGAAGAAGCAAGAAGAAGGAAAAGCAAGTCGCAGTTTTTTGAAATAATTCAAGAAATTAGTAAAGTGTAAGTATAGTAACAATATTCTACGCTTTACTCTATAAATCACGCATTTTAACGCCTGATGATTTAAAACAGAAGCACGTAATAATCTCCTTGTTCTAAGGAAAAATAATTTGGATTATTTGTAATTTAAAAATATAACCACTTTAAAAATGCATGATTAATTCGATTTAGTTCTTTAAACTAATTACAAAATCCAAAGTCTCGGACATGATTTGTACTGTTTTTGGGCGAATGACCCGTTTTTCTTTTTTCTTGAAATAAATACTACAACTTAACTGTAGCTCCATCCTGGTGAATTCATCAAGTAAACTTTTGTATTAGTTAAGAAATAAACTATTACAATCTCTTGATCCAAAACAGACGAAAGTTAAGTCTTACCATTTTCACTAGTTATCTCCAATTTTTCAAATTTGGTATTTAAAGAAGAGTACATGTTCTTAACTTTGCAATTAAAATCTCCAAAACGTTACAATTATTGTAAAATCTTATATCAAATGTGGAATTGAAAGATAATGAGTAAAGAAAGTTTTTTTTCATGAAAATTGCTTAATGTGTTCTTTGCACCACGAAGGCAGTTCCGCTTTTTCCGAAACCATACTGTTTAGATTTTTCCATATTCTGTAATTTCTCACACATAAGTTTTTTTTTCTTTCGTTTTTAAAAAGTACTCTTAAACATTCTTTAGTTCGCCACATACAAATTTGCTTTTCACAATTCTTTTATAATGATAAAGTTTAAAATATTCTCTTCAAATATTGCAATTTCATCGATTATCTTCAAACTTTAAACATTTCAGTACAATTGTTTTAATCTGAACGATTATCTTGAGCAGTTAAAAATTCACTTTCCACTGATTTCTCTCCAGTTGCTTGAGTTTGAACGATTCTCTTCAGAATTTAAACGTTTTTGTCCAATTGTTTTAATTCGAACAATCCTCTTCAGAATTTAAACATTTCTTTCTGATTGTTACGATTTTAACAATTTTTATCAGAATTTAAACCTTTCTGTTCAACGGTTTTAGTTTGAAAGATTGTCATCTGAATTTAAACAATATCCTTAATTGCTTGATCTTGAACATTCTCTTCAGAATTAAAAGTTCTCTCCAGATATTACACATTTCTGTGATTAACTTCAGATTTTAAATAATTCCCTTCAAAAAGAGAGGGGATGAATTTATATTTTTCTCTAACGTTTCAAAAGCCTGACTGCAATCTTTGAATGCGAAACCTTTAATTTTTCAGAAACAGTTCATTTTTAGCTCCACTGCAACAGTTAATTCAAGTTTAACAGTGAAACAGGATTACTTAAATGGGAAAATAAACCAATGTGTTTGCTGCTTCTGTTCATTCAAACTGCAGAGGGATCATTTTCTTAAATGCTTTGAAGAACAATAATAGAACTGTTGCACAATCGAGCAACTGAAATATTTAAAGAAGTAAATATCGAAAAAAGAAAATCAACTAATGAATACATCCATTCAACCAATTAAAAATGAACAATATATTTTGCTCATAGAGTAATTCCAAATAATTAATTCTTTTTTTCAAAACAAATCTGTTCATCCATTAAAATTTGCATATGTTTATTTTGCAATATTATTGAATATAACTATTCATTGCGAATAATAAGGTACTTCTTGCTTCACGCTTTTATTCCATACCCGAGAATCTCTTTTTTGCATCAGAGATTTTTGTCTTTTTGAAATAGCGAAAAATTACTATCTTGTCTGATAGTGCTAAAATTCGTCAGCACTATCAGACAGAAATTACTTCACGAGAGATAAACGCCTTATGAGAGATAAACGTAAAAGTCATTCAAACAAGTAGCGATACTTAGAAAAAGAAAAGAAAAAAAGTTTTTTCTGAAAATATTTGTTAATAATATTCAGTTGTGGAATGAAAGCTTAGATAACTGTCAGTTTCATTGATAGCAATTACAATTAAACTAAAAATAATTATCATCAGATTGGCAGTTGCGAATTTCCTTTGTTGAAAGAAGTAAATTTGCTTTTATGAATTTTCATATTTATTTAATGACTTGCTTACTTATTTTATTTTTTCATTACGTTTTTTTTTTCTTTTACTTAAATTGAAATGTTATGTACCTGTAATGCCCCAGTGTCAGTCTCCAATAAATAGATTACTAAAAGGAACTATGTCTTTGCAGCGTTCGGCTACAAAAAGAACAGCGGCGGAATCCTGAAATACCAATACCAGTTCATCCTCTGCCTCTACAACAAGAGATAGCATCTCCAATATATTCTCCTTTGGACAAGCAGCGCCTTTTGTTCGTGCCACAAAGTTCAGCATCGCCACCAAAAACTCGCAGCTCCTGGACAGATCTGTATAGGAGGGGACCCCCGTTCTTTGGAAGTACCCGATACAGTCACCTACAGCAACAAGAAGAGCAGTCCACCCTCTACAGGGTCATGAACGAATCCCCTCCCATGTGCCGGCGAGCTCACTGCTTGGTAAGAACCGATTCCACTCTGGAAGATTTCAGTTCCTCAGTAGGTGAAGATCAAGCGCTGCAACAGCAAACCTTCGACACTACCGTCCTCAGCATAAGTGTCGAGGACCTCCGATTGATGGATTCATCCACCCACGACGAGTGGCCTTCACTAAAGAGGCACAAATCCTTGGATGAGACCATTTGGAGGAAAAAAATCACGTTCAGCCCAAAAAGAAAAACTGTGCCGGTAGCTTCCGAACCGAAAATAGCTGTCAGGAAGCTGCTGGAAGTTGACGAACTTCTCCTCTACTCCATGAGCAAGGAGGAAATCATCCGTTCTTGGCAAGCTTCTGAAAGGAAGCTTCTCAACAAGTTGAGAGACACCATTAAGGAAAAAAAATCATTAGAAAGGAAGCTCATATTCATACAAAAAACATTAGTGAAACCTCCTTGAAGATTATATGATTTATCTTTAGGGAAAATGAATAGAATTAAAAATCTGACTTAGGTATGACAAATGATTTGCCAGATAGATCTAGATTATTCAAAATGAATATGAAGGTTGCTAGATTTTGGGTACTCGACTATTAAGCTTGCATTTAAAAAATTCAAAAAAGGATATTCGAAAACAAGTACATTCAGCGATGATACCCGTTAAAACTTTGCTTCAAATATTTTTTCACATTGTACGAAATTAAAATTTATTAAAAAATTTTAATAAATAAACCATTTGTAACAGAGGGTGACTGCTTGTTGCGCTGTAATTTTCAAAACTTGGTGCAATTTAAATTTTCAAAATGAAGTTAACAATTTTGCTGTATAAGTTTGCAAAATAGTTATATTTTTTTACAACAATAAAATACTTAACTACACACACACAAAATTATTTCTAATTATTTTCATTTCCCTCCACAACAAAACTTGAATACTCAAATTCAACAACTCATTTTTTTTCTATTTATTCGCTGATTTGAACTAAGATGCATCACACACACACACACTACATTGTATATTTTTGACACTAAGGAGAACACAAACAACGAATTACATTCAAGCACTTACCGGTGCTAAAAATTAATTTCAGACTTTTAGCAATATAAGTTTAAGTTTTACAAGGGTCACCTGATCTTTGTGCGTAAAATACGGGTATTATGCTTGTTTAATGATAACTAAATAAAACGCAATAAATTTGACCCAAAATTTCATACTAAATTTAAGTAATGTTCCAAGTGGTTTACCGTTTGCAGAAAAATAAATAAATGCTGATGCAATATTTATTTATTTTTATACTTTATCGCTAATGCTTAAAAATTAAACACGTTTAAATTTGTAATGCAACAATGTAAAAGTTCTATACTCTCTCTGTATTGACATTGATTGCATTGGAAATTGTTCTTTCAAGGTATTTTCCTCTTGTATAAAATGCTAAATTTTGCATTTGTTTGTTTGTATTCTAATTCTGTAAATATTTTAAGGAACAAATACAGTCGAGCCATCCTTATGGAATAACAAGTTTGTCTCAAAAAATATTCTAATAAGCGGGATATTCTATAGTCCGATATCAAAATGACAAATTACAATGATATGGGTACGTTGGCTTGTTATTAAATTAGGCAAGATATTCTTTTTGCTAATATTCCGCTAAGGAGCTTGACTGTCTATTAATAATTTTACCAAATTTATGTCAGAAAAAAAAAAAAGTCTGAGAAGTATAATGTGATAAACTTTCAATTTACAATAAAAAGGGACTTGTCTACTTCCCTGTTGTTCTAAGACGCATACAAGCATGGAAGTTTTCATGCGAATTTGGTCCTTGTTTATGATTTTTTTTTTCATTAGTATGACAGCAGCAGTTGAAGTCATATTCGAAAAAAAAATTACTATGTATGCAACTTTTATTTTAAAATATTTGTGGACATTCTCTACTTTTTCGAATATTGTATGGTTTAAGCTTAGTTAAAATTTTATAGGATATATACAGGGTGTCCACTCCAATCGTGGACCAATAGCTAATTTCTAAACCGTTAGAGATACGCATATAGTTTATTTAGGAAAAAATCTCCAAATTATGAAAGGAATTTTGGGTCTATTCAATGTTTTTCAAAAAATCAAATTTTTAAAGAGTTACGAAATTTAAATTTTTATACAGCCCCCCAGTCCTATCAATCATATTTAGTAAAACATTCTTGACACTGTAACGTTTAAAACTAAAAAAAAAATCACTCCTCTACCACAAAAATTGACCGAGTTATGACGTTTTGAAAAATCAAGATTTTGCATTATTTCATGACGTCATCGAGCGATCGCTTAAGGGACCGTATGCGAAATCTTTCAAAATCTTGATTTTTCAAAACGTCATAACTCGGTCAATTTTTGTCGTAGAAGAGTGATTTTTTTTTAGTTTTAAACGTTACAGTATCAAGAATGTTTTACTAAATATGATTGATAGGACTGGGGGGCTGTATAAAAATTTAAATTTCGTAACTCTTTCAAAATTTGATTTTTTGAAAAATATTGAATCGACCCAAAATTCCTTTCCTAATTTGGAGATTTTTTCCTAAATAAACTCTATGCTTATCTCTAACGGTTTAGAAATTAGCTATTGGTCCACGATTGGAGTGGACACCCTGTATATATGAGAATTGCGTAAGGAACGAAAACCTGCCACTACATTCCTCAAGAACTAAGCTCACTAATGACGTTAAGCTGGGATATTAGTTAACAGTAGATTTATAATACAGGCTTAAAGTAAATGCAGTCATTTTTCATATAGATAGAAAGTTTTTAATTAGGACAGAGTAGACATATATTTTGCCTTTCGGACTAAGTCCAAAATTTAGGAAGTTACTATTTTTTAAGTTACGGAAACAGTCTTAACATAACAGTTTACCAGAAACAGTACGCACTTATAGTATTGGTCTGTTTCATAGCCATACTTTAGTCTGGTTTCTAAGCAGTATGTTAAATAGCAATAATAATGTTTACTCACTAATGGACCCCTGGACACAATATGGTTAGAAAAAGCTACTGCGATGGTCATTGTAGGGATGAAGAGCTTTAGCAGGCCCATAAATTTATTGTTAGGCACTTTTCCAAGCATGGGAAGCTACATGAAACCCAAGACCTCTTTGAGAGAGTACAAAATATATTTTTTTTTTTTTTTAAATCTTGCTACAATATCGAAACTGTTGATATTTCCTAACACGTTTAGAAAATGAAAATTTCTCATTGTATTTTTTGTTCGGAAGACTCTTTTATCCCAGCATTTATTTTACTTTTAATGAAACCAACTAAGGGGCCGTCCACAAATGATGTCACGTTTTGAGGAGGAGGGGCATTTATGAAATTGTGACAGATTTTGACAATCGGTGGGAGGGGGTAACAAAGAGTGTGATATCGCACATTTTGATTGAAATAAAAGCATGTTTTACGACAATATTTTTGTATAACATAACGTGACATGTGACAAGGGATGGTAAAGAGAAGTGTAACAATTTGTGACAAAGGGGTATCAAATATGTTGAAAAAATTATGACATCATTTATGGACAATCACTCATCAGATAGTGACTGTCGTTTAGTAAACAAACTGCGAAATAAAATCAAATCCTGTCATTAAAAGAAAGAGAGAGAATGACAGATCAGTTGCAATCCCATCGCACCAAAAACTAGAATCCATAACACTGCATATTTTCTTTCCATTTTATTTTATTTCGTTCCAACATCTTTAATGATTGAGATCTAAACTGCAACTTTACTGAAAATATAATCAATCCTACACAATCCTATAAAAAATTTAAGAGTAAGTTTAATTTGTAAGATAGAAAATAGAACCCAATTTGATGATTTCGAAATTCAAAAAACAAGATACTAAATAATTATGAATATTTTTGTCTCCCAGACTCTCTTTGCACACTAAAAAGGAGTTCCTTAATGCTCTGAAACATACGTATGTATTGCCTATGCAAATTTGCGTTACTTTCTCCAACGAACAGCAACAATATCTTGCAAAACCTGGAATAATTACCTTGTTAACAGTTTCAAACACCAATTACAAAACAAAACTTCGACAGTCACTATTAGAATAAAACAAAAGAAAAAAAACTGTTCATGCTCATAATACCTAAAAAAGTTTTACTTATTATACTGTAAAAAAAATAAGTTGCCTAAAATTTTTCGCTCTCTTTTTTAAATAGGTCAACTCATTTTTATTTGATATTAATATTTTTTTTTTTTCATTTCAATTTTACTTTGAATATGTCCTAAGTTCTATTTGCTGTCTTGGTTCATGTAATAATTCAAAATGATAAGTTTGTTTGTCAGAAGTTGAAAAAAAAAATAATAAAAAGTAAAAACACTGAGTTGTCACACTATTGAGTGACATTATCTTATACTACCGAACTTCCGTTTTACATAGTATGACTCCAGTCTGAAAATAAAAAAAGTGAGTGAACGGGATAACGCATATAGAAGAATATATATATATATATATATATCAGGGATGAATCAACGCCGGAACGCCGTTCCGCTACTGCTTTTCTGAAAAAATAAAGTCTTTTTTCACAGAAACATCTGGTTAGGACTCAAGATTCAATTGTTTCTCATTGGATTTTCAGCGCTGAAAAATTTACGAAAGGCGCAGTGAAATTTTAGGGGATGGAGTGATTTTAAAGAGTTTTCCTTTCCTTGGGGGGGGGGGGAGGCTTCTCGCTCTTGGGAGATGCTCCTTAACAATTGAGGGAGGTGTGCTATAATCCAAGGAGGTATGAGACACCAGATGTAAATGTTTCGAAATAAAGTTTTAAGATCTATTTGAGGATCTTGAGACGAAAATAAACATGCGATCTGTTTAAAGATCAATGACAGCTATATGTTACCTTCGGGGATGTCGTGAAGACAGGCCCGTCATTAAAGGGGGTCAGGTGGTCCCCCTCCCCCCCCCCTCTCCGAGTTTGAAAAATTAATGTTTTTACATATAAGTTGGTGTGGTTGAGCTGTTTCCCATCAAAATTTACATTGAGAATGGATCATATGCTCCCCCTCCCACCCCACCCCTCTTGGAGAAATTTGGAATGACGGGCTTGCTGTTTGAAGACATCATTTGATGTCATTCTTGAACCCAGTAAGAAACGCACGAGTAAGAATAAAAGTGAATGCAACTCTACTTTCTTAGAATCTTTTTACATTGATATCATTTAGAGTTAAGAGTAAGTTTTTCACTTTTAGATTAAGGAAATAGTTCAATTTACTTAAAAAACTTTGAAAATAGATAGCGATTTTAAAGTTATAGAAATAATTTTCAAAATATTTTAAATTATCAAAGCACTAAAGAGTAGTTTTATTAAAATCTGGTTACTTATTAATAACTAATAATGCATAAACGTCAAGCATGCGTATTAATTACTTCATCAAATCATGAAATGGAAGACGAAAACGCTTTGACTTTGACTGAAAAATAGGTCATTTCTTCATTCCAGCGTAAAAAACGTCAGATATACTTTTGCCGACACTGAGATTAACAATACGAATTTTGAATGAGAGTTCAAACATCCATATTATGAAATTTGAGCTCAATATAATATGCAATATGAAAATAAGCTCTCTAAACTTTAAATATGGAAAGGCAGAATTTTAGTTTTTTTGCACTTGTTGTCAAAATTTTTGTAAGTAATTATTGTAAAGAGTAAACGAGTAAATTTAAAAGATTGAAAGATCTCAAGATTGCAAAAAGTACAATATCGAATGCGCATAATTAATTTCAAGAACAAAACGAAATGCTTTTTAGTGTATTGAAAACAAATTCCATATTTTATATTTCGTTTTTCACTGCAATCAAATGTGTCGTGAGATTTTTAATTCAAGACTTCTTCAAGTAACCCCGTTTTTTAAAAAAATGCGATCAGTAAAAGTATGTTATTTATTCGAAATGTTTAACCTTTTGAGTAAAAAATGTGTTTTTTTTTTCTTCTTTAATTAAAATGTTAACTTGGGTACAAGAATAAACTTTAAAAAAAAATGTTGAAAGCTTATAAAATGAACTGTATTAATTTAATAATTATTAAAAATATTTTTCAGAGTTTGAAATTTTCATAACTTGTGAATTAAATGTGCTATATACGCGTTCTTTATTTTAGATATGTTCTAATTCTATCGTTAATGCTTTTTTTCGAGTAAATATACAAAAAGTTTGAATGAGTGTTAATTTTTCTCTATGCTTGGAGCATCAAATATCTCATGATGTTTTAGAACAATTATAACCTGTGGATTTAGTATAAAACAAATATTTAGTTATAAAATCATGGTCAACAAAATAAATACCACTGAGAATATTGTTACAATTAAACTACTGAATGAATAGGTAAAAAAGGCAACAAATTCGACCGAATTACATCGAATTGGACAAATGAAGTACTTATTAACCCAAGTAGCACACTTCGTTTTTTAAAGGTTGTAAAATGGTTATAAACGTTGTAACAACCGCTTAAAAACGTTTATAAAACGTTTAAAGGTTATTTGTGCTACCTGGGAAAATTAAGAGTGCCAGAGGCAACCTTAAGTCAGACTAAAGAAAAGATCATGGGATTATTAACGTTTGGCTAAAATTAAACAGTTGATAAAAATAGATGAAATTGATAAAAATTTAAAATTTGATTGCAATGAAATACATTTCGGAAACAATTTCCAATTTTACCCCGGTCAAATGAATGAATGATTGGAGAGTGTAAGTGCATTCTAAAAAAGTCCTGAAAAAAATCTGTTTAGTTGCAACAATTAGTGACCAGTCACTTTGCAACCAAGACGCTACTGCGACGTGACTTTAACATCGACGCAATCTGACATTTTCGTAAGTTTCTGCAGTTGATTACTTTACGGTCATATTTGTGACTGTCACGTGACCGGATGCCTTATGTGACAGTCATGCGACTTTCGCACAAAGGTGCCATTTCGATCCCTGTAAGATACCAGTATATAGCTGTAGTAGAGACAACAGTGAGCTCAGATATTTCTATTTCATTGTCACAGAATAGGTACATCATGTTCAGATAGTTAATGCTCTAATGTACCAAGCATTTTATTTCATGTATGTATTTACGCTATGAAATGATAGTTCTACAAAAGAAATGCCAACAAACAAGCAAGCTAAGGAGTTTAGAGGACACATAATTAATCAAACGACGTCATTCACCGATCTGGATACTATGCAATTTTTTTCGCCTTGAAACATTAGCAAGTTTTTATACGTGTTACAATGATATAAAATTATTTATGCCTGTCGCTCTATTTCCAGGAACTTGCCTACACTTTGTTGAAAGAAAAGTCTTTATGATATTGTATTATCCAATTGTATAAGACATTTGTTGTTGATGAAAATAAAGATGTTATTTTGATTAGGAACAGAAGATATTGACTTGTACTTTTCTTAGCTGAGTACCTAAATTAACCACATGCTTTTAGTGAGATATCCAATTTTCATTACCTGGTCTAATGTTGATGCTTTTTTGTATTCCCATATGCAACGTGTTAAACTGAGGAGAGAGTTTCTATTTTTTATAATAATCTAAACCAGAGCTTGCTCACAAATTACATCCCGGTTTGAGGGAGAGAGGAGGTTCTTGAAATCATAACAGCTTTTGTAATGAGAGGAAGGTGGAGGGGGTGGGTGACATCACACTCTTGGATTTGAATTTTTATTTATTTATTTATACTTTATGGAAAAATAATATGACGTGAGTAGGGAAGAGGAGGGTTCAGGGTGAAGTACAACACTTTGACAAAAGGCGGGAAGGGGTCAAATATACTGAGAAAATTGTGACATCAGTTAATTACAGCCCTTATAAAAATAATCACTTCAAGTAACATTCAAATATCCTGGTAAAGCTCTTGCAAACTAGCATTTATGAATAGTAGCCACTGGCTAGCAGAGTCATGAAAAATGGTAGCCATTATTTCACTTTAGGTAAGCCACTTTTATGTAAGTACACAAGCATCACAAAAAAATCAGTTAACAAGTTGAAAGGAGAAAAAATTACTACGATGTTAGGCAAAGTCAATAAACAAAACAATGTAATACTTTAAAATTTCTAAAAGATGAAGTAAAATTTTGAGTTGACCTTTTCATGAAAGCAAACATGTAGGTAAATTAAATAAAAAGTTTTATATTTTTCAACTTAAGGTAATTGTTTTGTACTTGACTTCCACTAAGAACAAAAAATAAATAAATAACAACAAGTTTAAAAAACTATAACCTGACTACAAAAAAAAAAAAAAAAAAGGAAAAAAAACCCTAAAAGGTAAGAAACAAGGTAGGTGGGTCATTTTCACCATATGCTTACATTTCAAATATTTTAAGTAATTTTTTTAATTTGCTATTTTCTTTTAGAAACACTAACAGATGTTTAGTCACATATTGTAGGTGTGTGAAAAAATAATTGCTTGTACACTTTGATGAATAATTAAGTATTCAAATGCTGTTGTAAAACTTTAAGTTGCAAGGAAAATTGTCGTCCGTTAACATACAAAATCAATATGAAATCTCACTTTTAAACTATATCATAGAGCCTAAAACCAGGGGCGGCATTTCAACATTTCGTTTGAGGGGGCGAGTTTGTTAAATATGAAGTACCTCAATGTGGAAAAAAAAATACACATTGGTTAAAAGAAAGATATCTGAAACTGGATTAAATATTAAGAAAAATTGGAGGTACTAAAACAATTTAAACTTATGACCAAACTTTAAAATTATTTTCTAATTAGTTATCACATAAAATATTTTGATTAAAAATTAGTTTTTAGCATTTAGTCAAGTTTTAATTTGCAATGTTTGGAGGCAAGAAGAAGAGTTTTCTTCCATCGATTTTCAGTGTCTTGCACTATTTCCCAAACAGCTAAAGTTGAAAATCCTTTCTTATAACGTTATACTTGTTTCAGAGCATTTTTTTTTTTCAGATTCCTCTCTTATTAGAAATCATCTTAAATGTTTAAGGATGATTTTTATCATATTTTTTGAAAATTGACAAGCTTTTTTTGTTCCTTTTGCATGTGATCATTGATTTGTGAAAAAAAAAAAAAAACAAATTGAATTTACTCGTTTTTTTAAACATTTTGCGAAAAATATTTGGGGGTGCAACCGCCCCCTCTTGCCCCCCTTATTTGCCGCCCCTGCCTAGAACCAACTTCATTTGAAATTATTTGCGCCCTGAAGCCAAAAACGATGTTTGTGATGATTAAAATATTGATCAAAAACTCTATGGTAACGAATTTGATATTTGGTAACGGATTTGACCAGTAACGGACTTGACATTTCAACCAAAATGTCAAATTATGGCTAGGTTGTCGAATTTAAAAATTGAACTACAATATGCATTTTCTTAGAGTTGTATAATGAACAATATTTAGGGGTAAAAGTTTAGAAAAAGTAAAAATTAATACTAAAATCTTTGGTAACGGACTTGACAAAGAATAAAAATACGCACCTGGAAAAAATTTTGTGCGAAACGCCACAGCAATACTTCTCGACTCAGGGAAACAAAATGGTACAAAATAGTTACGTCACTAATTTGTTAAGTTAACTGAATACGTGTTACCATCTTTTGACTTCAATAAATACTTTTTTAGCTAAAATAATCTTAGGGTAACGGACATGACAAGAACTTCCGGACAAAATATATTCATGCATTTCTTATTGAAATAAAATTACTATTGTCAATATTTATCATGAATACCATATACTAATAGTCAATATATAAAAATACTATGTCGCATTTACTTTTTTTGACCATTAAGTATAGGAAAAAAATAGTTGAACTTGCGAAAATTGGAAATGGACAAGCGTTTTTTCCTTGATTCTCATTTTTAAAGACTTATATAAAAATAAATAAATAAATTTCAATAATTTGTTGAGTGATAGAAGTTTTTTGGGGGTATTCCTTGCAGAAAATAATTATTCGCATTGAATTTAAAACATAAGTTATGCTTCAAAATCGTCTTTTTAACCTCCGGACAGCAAATGTAAGCAAATTTTGAAAATGACCCAGGTGCTATTTAATATCATCGTCTTATCAAATAAAACAAGACGTTTGATATCTTAGCTATACCTGTTTATTTAGTTCTACGACTTGAAACCTCTGCAAGTTCCACATTAACAACATAATTCAATTCAAATGCTGTAGTCGTGCGTTGTCAACTACAGAAAAACAATTTGATAGAATAACATTATAACCTAATTTACCATTCTTGTATATATATAGATCAAACTAATATGTTTGCTTGTGTATCAAGTTTAAATGCTTGCTTTCTGTAGTTGACAACGCACGACTACAGCATTTGAATTGAATTACGTTGTTAATGTGGAACTTGCAGAGGGTTCAAGTCGTAGAACTAAATAAACAGGTATAGCTAAGATATCAAACGTCTTGTTTTATTTAATAAGACGATGATATTAAATAGCACCTACCTTGTTTCTTACCTTTCAGTGCTTTTTTTTTTTTGTAGTCGGGTTATAGTTTTTAAACTTGTTATTATTTCTTACTTTTTAGAGCTTTTTTGTAGTCGGGTTACAGGTTTTTAAAACTTTTTTATTTTACTCCACTGTATATTAGCAAATGAATATACATTACAAAATTAAATGTACATAACAAAAAAGTATGAAAAGTTATTTGGGTAATTTTTATTGAGCAGTGTCAAAACTTCTCAGCCTTTCCAATTCCATCAAAGACGCTGAATCATGAGGGTTGCTTAAAAGTTTCCGTGGGTCCAGATCGCTTATAAATAAACCCTCCAATGTCCTTACCCTACTTAATGCGACGTAAACTTGACCCTTTTTAACTAATTTCATGCTAAAATCTAGGTCAGCCTTAAACTGGAAATTCATTGTTGATTGCGACTTTTGTTTGAACTAAAACACACTTAGCTACGAAAATATCGGTTAAAATCGGTGCTTGTCTAGGAATAATCGATCTTTCCTCTTGTTAAATTCTAGTAAAAAGTAGCCTATGACACTCGAGACTCGAAAACGAATCGATTGGCACCTCATTCATCAAAATCGAATGAATAGTTTAGGAGCTACGGTGGAACATCCTTAACCACAAACATAGCCAGACTGCTAAAAACATAACCCTTCCTTTAGGCTTTGCCGTAGTCGGGTAATAAAAAGGCGCCATTTTTCAAGACCTTAATACGTTCCTCTTAAATTTTCCAAGCGATAGGTTTTTTTTCCTTTTTTCAAATTTTCAAATTTTCAAAATTGTACATAATCGGTTATTGTGTTGAATTATTTTTACTTGTGTCAATTTTAATATATATATTTTTTTGATGCCACACGTCAAGCGTAGTATAAACATTTTACTGTAATGGTGCAGCAATCTTACTGCATATGGTCAATTACACTGTAATAGATGCATCATTTGGTGTCTAACACCCTCCAAAGATTCTAAGTGCCCTGAACCCTTGGTTCATTGCATGCACTTTATGCAGGACGTCGATTCTACTTTTATTTAATGCAATTAAAATTAAAAAATTTTAAGCACCAATATTTCTTTGATTTTTGGATTCTGTAACAGACATATCTCACAAATAAGAAATTCTTTTTAGCCTCCTGGAAAACTTTTTTCTAAAACTATACAAACAAGAAATTTACTTGCAATTTATTTTAAACTAGCGGTACCCGCACGGCTTTGCCCGTGGTATAAAATTAAAAGTTCATTTGTAAAAAAATGATATAGCAGAAAAAAATACTCTATTTTAGTTATAATTCAACTATAATTCCTTCAAAGTATGATATAAAAATTTGGTATGGACCCTACACTACTTCCTTTTACGTGTAAATTTCTTAGTAGATGCCTTAAGTGCTAAAATAGTGCTTGAAGTGAGTAAGATAACAATTCAAACATTTGCATCCCTAGTTTGTCACGAAACAATGCAAAAAAATGTTTTACAATGATTAATCTCCTAAATATCGCCGATTTTAACATCATTCAGTAGATTTTTCGCAAAATATCGCCAATAGCGCCAAATTGAACCCAAAAAAATTTTTTTTTCGCTAAATTTATTGCCAACTTGGCGATATGTCGCCAAATTGGCGTCAAACACTTGGTGACCAAAAGCTTGGCGAGATATCGCCAAGTGGTCGCGCCAATTCATATCACTTTGGTCTGCATTGAAAGCCCTGATTACCCCATAAAAGGGGTAAATCACCCCCTTGGGGACATTCGAATGCAACCCCAAAGATAGGTGCACAAAAATAAGCCAAAAGAAAAAATAAGAAAAATTTTGTTGCTCACAGAAACCAACAGAAATCTTACCAAAGTTTAAAAGAAGAAGAAAGTTTTCTTTCCTAACTTCAAAAACAAAATAATACATTTTCCGAAATGACATACTTTAGAAAGAACGTTGCAATATCGCAATAAGATAGAAGTAAATATACTGAAATAGAATTGAATGCCAAATTGTAAAAAAGTCGCCAAAAAAATAATTTTTAATATTGTCTTTCATTATTTATTAAATGCAATTATTGCTGCAAATTACAGTCCAACAATAAATAATCACATTGCAAAAGTATATTTGGAGCAATTTTTTCTTTTAAACTCAACTGATCCTAAAAATTTTAAGTATTAGTCATAGAAATTTCGTGCATTATTCTTCACAATGATAATAAAAACAATAAACATCGACAAAGATCAACCAGCAAACGATAAATTAAAAGCTAAATTCGTTCACTCAAGCCATTTGCTGCAATTTATATTGAAATAAATTAATAATGAAGTAAAATATGTTTTGCAGACGATAAATTTAGAATGGTATCCTGTATTTTAAGGAAAGGACTCGATTTCTCATTTGATTGACAGGTGCCATCTTATCACGGTTTTTAATATTTCATTTGACTAATTTTAATAAGGCTTGGAGTTTGGATTGTTACAAAAACAAATACATTTTTAAAATTATTAAGGGAAAAAGAACGAAATAAAAACGTAACCATGGTAACAACATGAAAAGTTGATTTCCGTTGATAAAATAATTCATTTCATCTCTATTTTCAAACAAATTTTATTCGCGAGCAAAGCCATTTTAGAATCGTTTGGCTTCCTTTACTGAAGGTAAGCCTTGAATTTCGGGATTCTAAAAACAATTGTTACAGCTCTCCTGATGATCGTAGAAACTTCGAAAAAACGTCATTTTGTGCAGAAAATTTCAAGCTTTCGAATGACATAAGACTTGAAAATGTGTATAAAATATTTCTTTCCTATTTTATCGAATTTCCGCTAAGAATTCGAATAGAAAAAGAACGAAATGGAATTTTCGAAAAATCGCTTCGAGGTGCAAAACTACATGCTACAAACTAATTTTGTACCAAGTGGCATGAAAATCGACAGAACGGTTTTGGCGCTACGAGCGTAACAGACAGACAGAAGGAAAGACAGAAGGAAAGACAGAGAGACAAACTTTCAGCTTTATTATTAGTAGAGATGGCATGAAAATCGACAGAACGGTTTTGGCGCTACGAGCGTAACAGACAGACAGAAGGAAAGACAGAAGGAAAGACAGAGAGACAAACTTTCAGCTTTATTATTAGTAGAGAAGAGATAGAGAAGAGATAGAGAAGAGAAGAGACAATATGATAACAATATAAGGCCTTACAAGATTTTAATGAATTCAAAAAAAGAGGGGTAAATCGCCCTTTATATGAGCACCTGTCATAACGTACATATCACAAAAAAGTAACAGAGTATCAGTTTTAAATCATTGGAGCTGAAGTAACTTACATTTTGTTTTAAAACCCACGGATTACTATTACACAGGGTGTAAAAAAATCAATGATTTTTTTTTAAAAATCAAAAAAATCGGATTTTTTTTATTTAAATCGGATTTTTTTGATTTTTTTAAAAAAATTAGAAATTTTAGTTATTAATTAATTTTTATTTATGAACAACTTACCTTTAAGTTTTTAAAAATACAAAAACACCTTTGAAGTAAAGCTTCACCAGTAAGAAACCCAGAAAAAAGTGTTAGGAGCCAATCTGAAAATAATCCTGTCTACTAGCTAGGATAAAAATCAAATGGGGCAGGAAGCTCAACCCAATCCTCACTTCATTCAGCCCCTCCCTCTTTATTTTGCTTTTGTTTTGTAAAGCTGGAATATGTTCCATTTCAGCCACTAATAAAGACTGCCCCCCCCCCCCCAGTTGCTAATGCAAGGCATAGATAATTCATCTTCTGTTTGGCTGTTTTTGTTTTTTCTTTTCACTGAAAGTATATCACACACATTCTATCATGTCCCTCCCCCCCCAATTCACTCTTTGCAACACCTGCCCTGAACCTGCATGTATTTTCTTTATTTCACATATTAGACAACAAATAGCACTATTTGTGCACACATATTATTTGGACTGCAACCTTCCAGCATCTGTGGAGAGGGGATGAGTAGGATTACTTTTCCATTTATTAGATGGAAATCAAAGCTCTAAAAGAAAATGGTAAAAATAATGAAATTGGGATTGTCCAAGAGAATTTTTTAAAGATTTTAAAATAAAAAGTGATTTAAATCACTGATTTAAATCAATTGATTTAAATCATTGACACCCTGCTATTACAGCTCATTTTAATTGAACATCAAGAGCAAAACTTTTAGAAAAAAAATTATTTAGTAGTATGAATTACTTGTAGCTCATTGCAAGTTATGCTGCGTGAAGTTATGTATTCAAATGACAGTTCCCCTGTCCGATGAAGGTCAAATTTTATTTCGTTTTTATTGATAGCTGTAGTAGAATAATTAATGTAGTAGATGTAAAGGATGGATGTAGTAGCATAATAGGGCCGTGGTGGCCCGATCGGTAAGGCATCGGACTCGTGTCCGGAGGGACCCGGGTTCGAAACCCAGCCGATCAAAGATCCACCGCCTTGATTAATGGTGGCTGGGAGGCGTTAAAAATGTCGTGGTCACAAAGTCCTCCAAGTGAAACGATACCTCTGGGGGTGCTGGGCCCTAGGGTTTGCTCGACCCTAGGTTCTGGTTCAAAATTAAGAACAGAGCGCTCTTCAGGGGCCTATCCCGGTTAAACCACGAAGCTGTGGTAGGTACGGGGGACCCTGGAGAGTGTGAAGTGAAGTGAAGTAGCATAATTAAATCCAATGAGAAAATATTATAGAAAGTGAAAAAATAACGAATTTGTGTAACGGGAGTAGCAATATTTGATGCAATTTTCAAGAAAAGCATTTAACTAATTGATAATTTGAATATATTTTAGTCTCCTTTTTGATTTAATGTAAACACTGGTATGGTGAAGAACCAATCAATAATTCCTCTAACCTCTTTAATTTTTTGCATCAAAGATTGAAATAAGATCAAATTACTGCATGTCTATATTTATTTCCTACCCTTCACATACCAAGCAAATTTTTTCACAAAATGTGAAGATTAAGTGCATTTTTTTTTTTTTTACTAAGCTATACACGCCAAGACTCTGAAAAAAGTAATGTACATTTTATTCCTACGACTCATTTTGTCTGTTAGCTTATTTCAAAATGGAATTGCCTGTATGCTTAGAGTATTTCTAATTATTTTTTCATTACCAGATTACATAATATAAAGAACATTGAGTGGAAAATTTATTTTTTATTGGAATGTTTTTTCTGTTTTTTTTCCCCCACCAATTGGCATTCATCGACTGAGGCCAATAGGGTAAGAATGACACTTTTCACAGGGGATTATAGATCATTGCATATATCTGCTAATTTGTTTTCTTTCTTTCAAGCATCAAGGTATGTTTGCCACTTACTAAGTTTCGTTGAAAAATACAAGTCAAATCCAAAAATCACTGTGATATTTCCACTATCAGGAACAAGGTTGTCCCTTTTTGGCTACAAGGATTTGATTGTTTCGTTGCCATTATCAATGTAATAGTTGCGCATTGGCTACTGCTAATCTAGAGCTTTATTACCTAGTAATCAGGCTCGTTACTTCTAACTTTTCAGGAGGTGACAGGGGAAGGCAAAGGGTTTAACCCCAACGTAAATCATCACAAAAAATAGTAAAAACCGTGCCCATTTTTATGTAAATAAATTGATTTACCAAAGCCGGGGGGGGGGGGGGCAGACTCCTTAACTGGTAGGCCTGCTAGTAATGTTATGTTTCAGGCAACATTAATGATACAGAAAATTTATTTCATAATTTCTCATACAAAACTTGAAAAAAAGCAGTTAATTCTGATTTTTTCCTTTCATATTATTTGGTACAAAATTATTACAACCCAAGCATCAAAAACTTCTTTTAGTAGAACAAAACAATTGGATTCTTTCAAACTTTTATTTCATAAAGAAAAATATATTCACAGTAATGCAAATGATACAAAGGTAATTATCATATTTGTACTCATTTTAATCATATAATTGACTTATTCAATTATTTCCTTTATAAATGTAGCAATACCACATTCTTAACTAAAAACTCAGTAAACTTCATTTTAAGTTTAAAAGAGCATAATTGTAGTCTCCATTTTTAACATTATAAAAAAACTAATAGAAATGTCATGACATTTTTATTGAAGTATTTTTTGTACTGTTACATAAAATAATCTAACAAATTGAATAAATATTATTTCTCTTATTATTTTTCAAAATCTTAAAAATTGACATTATTTGAAGTGATCTAATATAAAATTACAGTGGTAGGAAAAAATAATAACTTCCAAAATGTGCTTGGAACAATAATTGAGGTAAAATATAAAAATTAAAATGCTTTCAGAAGAAAGAACATTTAATAGAGACATAAATAATTTTATCACAAAAGTCATTTCAATATTAAGACAAAAAAAATATTTTTAAGTAACCTCTTAACAATGTGATCTAGCTGTTCTTCTGTAAAACATATTCTATGAGCAAAAAATATTTGAGTACAAATACAAAAACACATTCAACGTAAGTAAATAATTTAACATAAGTATATACCCAATTTTGATTCTTTTCACCATTTTGAATTACACACATCATAAAGGAACCATAATATATAATAAAAACAAATGCACTTTCATAATCAGTTATTAAATACAAGAATAAAGTGACAGCCTGGTTATGACATCTAGAGACTGCAATTTCGTCCTTGTTATTGCATGTTCAAGGAACAGTTTGAATGTATACTTTTACCAAAAATCAGACAGTAAGAATTTTTAAGCAAGAATAGAAAAAAATTACTTATGCATAAATCAAGCAAATTTCAGAACATATAGTCAATGGTTAATAAAATGCTCAAAGGTTAATATTTTGAGCTAAGTTCAGAACTCTTGTTGCTATTCAGAAAAAATGATCTAGCAGATATAGTGCAAATTAAACAAAGTAAGCGTTGGGTTTAACCACACACACTAGTGAGCAAATTCAAGCGCACAACTATTGAATTAATTTTTAACCTCTTGAGGCTTTTTTATTTTTATGTATTTATTTTTTTAGTCAATTAGCACAGTGGCTTCAGCAAGAGGTTGAATTTAAAAAAAAAAAAAAAAACAAGTGGCATTGGACGAAGTCATAGTGTCTCAAAGGGTCAGACAAAATGATTTTTTTTTTTACAATGATTAGTGCAGCAACATTTCATGAGCAGTTAAAATGTGCCCTACATGTCACAAACATGAGTAAACAATGTATATGTGTTAAGTTTCTATAACATACTTTTATACAAATGAGATTACCAGTTATAGTATTTTCCCCAAGAACTCATAAAATATGTAACACTTTAAATAAGATTTAAAATTAAATTAAAAGTAGATCAATATTGAAAGAAAAAACATGTAATATCTGAAAACCCAAAATTAAATAAGATAGACCTTAGATCAATTTCAAATCTAAAGCTTTTGCTGATACAGCATAAAATATACATAATTTTTTTTAATAATGATTAACAAGCAATTTTTTTCCACAGATAAATATAAGAAACAGGAATTTCAATGTTCAGAAATAACTAATAAATGCATATAAGTTAAGACTAAGCATTAAGCAAAAAGATTCTGCTTTGAGAAATTTTAAGCTCAAAAGAGGGTTTCATTTCTTTCATTCAAAATTGATAACAATCTTTAAATTAGTTTGAAAAAACTAAAAAATATGCTTTTTGATGCACTTATTATACATCAACATCTAATATGGTTTAGCTTTTAGTATTAATAATAGTATTAAATATACTGTCGGCCCCGCTTAAACGAATACTGCAGGTTCCAAGAAATATTATTTGATTAAACGGGGTATTTGATTAAGCGGGATCTTTAACATTACGTCTATGGCATAGGTTCTGCGATATTTTATTTATATAAGTGGGGTATTCGTTTATCCGTTACCCGATTAAGCAGGGACGATAGTATTACTTTTCTGTTTGCAAAGAAAGTGAATTTTATCTTTTATTCAGAGTTACATACATACAAAAAAAACTCACACATGAAACTAATAAAAGCGTATTACAAATGCAAAAATTATTTCAATAAACTTATTAAAATGACCTCATACTTACATTTTATTTTAATTATCATGTTTTTTTTTCTTTTCCTTTTTTTTCCTGTTGTATATATATCCCATATGTAGCTTTTAGTTATGCTTTGCCTTATGAAATATATCAGCAGTAGCATATAAATGAATAAATACTTCTAGACTAAAAGTTCTGCAAAAATAGGAACTACATAGCATATTTATGAGACCTAATCTTTTTTATAAGTGAAATTGATTCGATGAAAGAATGCTAAATAAATATGGCACGCATTGAGCTTCTTTTCCAACTTCAACTCATTTAATATTGCTATATGAACAACATAAATTTAGATAACAATTTTATTTTATATTATTTAATTTTTGCTTATTAGAAGGACACCCCCCCCCCTTTTTCAAAGTTTAATATACATTTTTTTTTCCTTTTAAGCGTCCCACTTTTTTAAAAATAATTAGAACAGAGAATTTAAAAATATTGATCCATGAAAATTTTATACCATGATAGGTTTTGTTAATGTTTTCATGAAATATAGTATTCATAAATAACTTGAAAGTATTTTGAAAAAATTCATGTGAAGGCATATTATACAGTAAGATTTTTCAAATTCTCATATTTTCCATTTAAACTAAAATGTATTCAATGTAATGTATAAGGCAGATGACACAGACAATAACAGAAAAAAAATTGTCTTTGGAAATATTATAACCTACTAAAGAAATTTTGTAAATTGATCTAAAGATAAATTAAAAGAAAAAACTTTTAAAAATTAATTTAATGTAACAGAATTAGATGAAAATTAAGTAATATAGTAAGTATTATTCAATTCTTGTTACTAGGATTGTTATACAGAGTTTTGTTCCAAACAATAAAGTTTCCAATTGCAGGTTGACAAGATAATAATTATTGGGTGGTAATCAATTAATAACTCTTATTTTGAAGAGAAAAGTATTAATACATTGACTTTGATTTGTTTTTACCCTAATTTGAAAGTAACACTTTTATTCCAATCCAAAGCTATTTCTGTTGGGCAACAAACTATGAATATTTTGCTGTTGTGAATAAGAACGTCTAAACATGAAAGTAAAAACTAAATTATGTTGTTTCAAAAAAATGTAGAAGAATGAAGATTAACTAGAAACATTAAGTAATTTTAAATAATTGTTTGAATTTTTATTTCTTAAAGAATATATGCATTTTTCTGCAGAAAGCATAAAAGAAATAAAATTAATTTCATAACTTTACGAAAATAACATTTTTCTGATAATGTTTCTCAGCAATAAGAAAGAACAATTTATTGAGCCTAAACTAAGTCAAAAATGCATGCATTTTCCAACACAAAATGCATATAAACATAATTCTAAATTAAAACCAGTGCCTTTTGAAAATCACCTCACGACATGATATTTGAGACATTTAAACTCATATGTTAAGAAACATGAACTTTTACAAAAACACATTATTGCACTTTCATTCAAATTGCATCATTAAAATCAGCAACATTTTTCTCCAAACTTAAGAGACCAAGAAAATTATTTCCACCTCATAGTACTAAAACTATAATTATAATTTGGGCAATCATATTTTCAAGTAAAGAGAAATATATGATTGTTTTCTTGAAGTTTATGAATTAACAACACAAAAAAGGAGATTCTAATAAAATTATTTTTTAATACTTGTAAACTTTTTAATTTTTAAAATTAAAAATTTAAATTTCATGTATAAACAAACTAAATGCATGCAATATACCAACAGCTCAGTTAAATCATCCAGAGAATGTAGTTTCATGAAAATTTGAACTCATCAGTCGAAAAACAATGCAAGCTCTAATCCTGAACAGAAAATACAATATAATGATGGTTGAAAACAACCATCAATACAAAGTTACTAATGTCAAAGCGATAGAACTGGATAATTGACGAAAATGAGCAACTTTCAAAGAAGCAGATGTACAAATGGATTTCAAAATGCATAAAAAATCCTACTTGGCGTGTTAAAAAATAAATTTGTCCAAAATATGTTAATTTTTACATATATTGTAAAAAAGTTAGCAGTTATATCATCTTTAAAACAATAAAGTATTGCAATATAATAATAAGAAAATTATTGAAAAAATTGTTTTGGCGCACAAAACACCTAAATAACACTTTTGCAGCAGACTTTTTGGCGCTATTCGGCATAATTGACACATGAGTGTGATTCCTGCAATTATTGTTTAAAAAAATATTTTTTTTTTTTTTTTCAAAACTTTATGACTATAATGATTATTTATTACATTGTTCTACTCTAAAAAGATTCAAAATTTTTTTTGAAAACATGGAAAGAGATTTGTAACTGAAACATTAGGCTTGAAAAGCAAAATGAATGTTTTAAACTTTTATACAGAATCATTAAGCTTCCACCCCCTCCTTCCCCCCTTACTTTTAAGTGATTGAATTTTTGTAAATTGATGAATTAGTCAGTAAAACTTCAACTTATTCCAGTAGTCTATATTAATATTTTACGTATGAATGATATTTAAGGTAAATCATTTACTTCTCCCATGGTTATTTTCATCCTTCAGTAATTTGGAGAAAAAAAAAACTTTTTAAACAACTATGCCGTCCATAAGAATTTACCACTAAAATAAAGCTGTATTGGATACAGCTTTAAAGTAATTTTGGAAACTAATAACAATATTTTTAACATCAAGCAACTCACGAGATCAGTTATGAAACTCTGAGTTCTGTATAGAAAGATACATCACTTACAAGGACTTAGTAAACTGATATATTTATAGCTAATGCCATACCAAAGTCATTTAGAACTTTGAAGGTAGAAAAATGAAATAGTGTTAAGAGTTTAGATGCAGTTACACTGCATCTTTAAAATGCATGGATAATGCAAAACGGCAAAGAAAAATTTTGCAAAGGACTAAGTCAGATTTTTCAAAATATATCAATGATTAAAAACAATTTTTTAGAACACAAAACTTAGCAATTTGATGTATTTTACATAAAAACAATGACTTAAAGCAACAGTAAACTTTGCCACACATTTTTGGAAGTAAAGAAATGCCTAAGCTTTATATTAAAAATAAAAGGTTTATCAAAAATACATTTAAATTACTTCTATTTCCAAAAATATATATGAAGAAGTTTTCTAAAGGCAAAAAATAAGTTTTCGTTAAAATTATTATAAGTCAGAAGTAAGTAGGATTGATACATCAGTACAAAAAATAATAAACATAATTCATCGTTTACAAAAATAATTTTCTGAAATTTTTCATGTGAAATATTTTGAAAACACCAAGTATAAAAATTGCAATAAATAAATAAATGAGTGATTCTGAGCTACAAAATAATAATGCACATTATTATAACAGAATATTCAAAAATGTTTGTATTAATGATTTGCATTTTGAATTAATTCATTTTTCTAACATAAGATTTATACATTTGCTCAAGAATTAACCTTAAGAGTAAATGCTTTCAATTCATGAGTAAAATATAATTCTTAACAAAAATAATTATTCAAAGTTATACATTTCCTTAGTACATACAATACCAAGAAGTAAAAGTTATTCAAATTTGAGGTTTCTAATCCTTTGGCTTTTTATATGCACGATTGTGGCAAATACGAGTATAAATCTGGAAAAAAAGAAAGACGGTAAAAATCACACACGGTAGAGAAAACGATTGAGTTTTTCAAAAGCAAAAGCTCAGTTGGATCAGATAGATTTTATGTAAATAATAAAAGAGGACAGAATCAGTCTGTAAGGCATAATAAATCAAAACTATTTTCTTAATCATGGCACTAATTTATTAAATAAATAAGTGCAAAATTAAAAAACTAAATATTAAATAAGCTAACTACAAGCAAATGTAAACACTTTGCTTCTTAAAAACAACTAATAAGCGAATTTGAGATAAAACTCAAGAAAAAAACGCTTTGTGCTCCATAAAAATGTATGCATCTAATTGCCACATAAATACTTTCATAGAACTTTTTATAATCACATATGCACAGAGAATAAAAGTACCAGCTTCATAACGTTTTTGAAAGGAAGAAATTAAGAAAGAAGGATAAAATGCTCACAAAATGAAAGACATGAAAAGTGGATGATACTGAAAGTTGATTTTTAGTTTGACAGAACGTAAACTAACCTGGCAAAAAAGTGTACTATTTTGAACAAATTTTCTTCATGATTTATTTATACAATAAAATTGCATTACAAAGAATAAAAATATAATGAAATACCTATTATAAAGAAATAAATGTCCAGATTTATTCTAATCGACACTAGCGTAACATTTAAAAAATCTTTGTTTTAATGAAATCGTGGTTACTCAAAAATTTGTAACAACAAACTAATTTGACACAGCAAAAAAAAAAAATGTACTTGTAATGCTTTTGGAACTGAACGAAAGCAAAAATTTTAGAGCTCAAAGCATAAGCTTTAATATATTTTTCAAGTTCAAATGACAATGTTTTAACTTGTTATGTGTTGATGGAAACAACTATTGTGCTGTCTATGGCTAATGATCACAATTTAGAAAGTGTGGAGAAAGTTCTGTAGATGAAGTCATTAAAAAAGCTCCAAAAGTTACATTTGCTGAAGCCTTAGCAAGTTAGAAACAACATGTTTCTTATTGTCTGCAGCTTCAAACTGACTTGTAAAAGAAGAACAAAAAAAAGAAAGAAAGAGAAAAAATCATAGGTTTCATGTAAAAAATTTTCATCTTGAGAATTGAAGAACATTGGAAAGGGGGTAAGCCAAATTTTCAGTTCAATAAAAAGGGTAATTAAGAGCCAGTTTTTTTCAAGAACCAGGCAGGCTGAATTTGTGACATTTTTGATTTTACTAAAATGTGCAGAATTTTTTCTTCCCAGACTTAGTTTCTCCCCAGCTGCAAATATTTTTTAAAAAAGAATATAAATTTTTCAGATGAAATTTTCTCAGAAACAAACAAATGAGACCTTATTTTAAACAAAACAAAGAGGCATACATACCTTTTGTGTCCTTCAGTGTCATTTCAAAACAGTGCTTTTTGTAGGTTTGGAATCAGGTTTCACAAAAGTAATATATGAATATACCAAACTACCAGACATACTGTAAAAACAAAGTAAGTAAAGAAATCAACTTCACCCAGAAATTAAAAATTAAGAGTAATACTAAAAGAAAATTGCTTAACTACCACAAGTTGGATTTGGTAATTTATATACCAGTGCAAAAACAAGTATTTACATTTCTAATAACTGTTTAACAAAAGCATTTAATCTTAAACTATGTTTATAGTTGTTTCAAAATCTGATGCATGGATGCTATATTAATAAGATTCGTCTCCATTTTAGTATCTATAAGTAATACAATACAAATACAAATGTGCCGACCAACAGCAGGCTCTTTGCCCAACTAAGCTGGTCCTAGTCAATTTATAATACCCAATGAAGATTAATAGCCCTTTTAAACCAATCTACTCCCTTGCTCATTAGC